>WIXP02000099.1:0-37358 GCA_009739505.2 Apolygus lucorum
CCCTAACCATCCCTAACCATCCCTAACCATCCCTACCATCCCTAACCATCCCTAACCATCCCTAATAACCATCCCTAACCATCCCTAACCATCCCTAACCATCCCTACCATCCCTAACCATCCCTAACCTCCCTAACCATCCCTAACCATCCTAACCATCCCTAACCATCCCTAACCATCCCTAACCATCCCTAACCATCCCTACCATCCCTAACCATCCCTAACCATCCCTAACCATCCCTAACCATCCCTAACCATCCCTAACCATCCCTAACCATCCCTAACCATCCCTAACCATCCCTAACCATCCCTAACCATCCTAACCATCCTAACCATCCCTAACCATCCTAACCATCCCTAACCATCCCTAACCATCCCTACCATCCCTAACCATCCCTACCATCCCTAACCATCCCTAACCATCCCTAACCTCCCTAACCATCCCTAACCATCCCTAACCATCCCTAACCATCATCCTAACCATCCCTAACCATCCCTAACCATCCCTAACCATCCCTAACCATCCCTAACCATCCCTAACCATCCCTAACCATCCCTAACCATCCCTAACCATCCCTAACCATCCCTAACCATCCCTAACCATCCCTAACCATCCCTAACCATCCCTAAACCATCCCTAACCATCCCTAACCATCCCTAACCCTCCCTAACCATCCCTAACCATCCCTAACCATCCCTAACCATCCCTAACCATCCCTAACCATCCCTAACCATCCCTAACCATCCCTAACCATCCCCTAACCATCCCTAACCATCCCTAACCATCCCTAACCATCCCTAACCATCCCTAACCATCCCTAACCATCCCTAACCATCCCTAACCATCCCTAACCATCCCTAACCATCCCTAACCCATCCCTAACCATCCCTAACCATCCCTAACCATCCCTAACCATCCCTAACCATCCCTACCCATCCCTAACCATCCCTAACCCTCCCTACCCATCCTAACCATCCCTAACCATCCCTAACTACCTCCCTAACCCTCCCTAACCATCCTAACCATCCCTAACCATCCCTAACCATCCCTAACCATCCCTAACCATCCCTAACCATCCCTAACCATCCCTAACCATCCTAACCATCCCTAACCATCCCTAACCATCCCTAACCATCCCTAACCATCCCTAACCATCCCTAACCATCCCTAACCATCCCTAACCATCCCTAACCATCCCTAACCATCCCTAACCATCCCTAACCATCCCTAACCATCCCTAACCATCCCTAACCATCCCTAACATCCTCCCCTAACCATCCCTAACCATCCCTAACCATCCCTAACCATCCCTAACCATCCCTAACCATCCCTAACCATCCCTAACCATCCCTAACCATCCCTAACCATCCCTAACCATCCCTAACCATCCCTAACCATCCCTAACCATCCCTAACCATCCCTAACCATCCCTAACCATCCCTAACCATCCCTAACCATCCCTAACCATCCCTAACCATCCCTAACCATCCCTAACCATCCCTAACCATCCCTAACCATCCTAACCATCCCTAAACCATCACCTAACCCATCCTAACCATCCCTAACCATCCCTAACCATCCCTAACCATCAACCTAACCATCCCTAACCATCCCTAACCATTCCCATAACCATCCCTAACCATCCCTAACCCATCCCTAACGCTGCTGTGCGCTGCATTATTGATTGATTTTAGCCTCGTGGCCCCTTCCATCATTCTCACAATGGGAAATGAACCTCCACATTGTGCTTCATGTTGTTGCGCGGGTCTTTGGTTCAGCAGGTCCCCCTTATCAAACTGCCTCCACCAGCGTTAGTCATGACAGGATGGCATGTCCAGGATGGACCACGTGGAGGTGCTGGCTTTTATAGGGATGTCCGAGGCAGAGGGGTTCTAAGCGATATATTTTGGGCTTCCTGACATCTGGCAGTTGGCAATCTTCAGTTGGCAGTTGGCAGTTTTCAGTTTGTAGTTGGCAAGTTTTATGTTAGCTCAGCCTCCGTACTTACCGCCTCTTCTTGTAGCTTGCGGATTTTCCATCATTGGCGGGCGTCCTCTCAAAATCTTTCTTCTACTTCTTTAGCGAGTTCTATCATACTCCTCCCAAATCCTAATCTAAACTAGCCTAACAGGTATATCACAGATATTTATTAGCAACATTCAGTCTTGATAATTTACATTCTCGCCAAACACACTCATACATATTCACATACACACAGACCGTCAGGATGGGGGAAACCCGCCAGTCCCGAGCCCACCCTACCTAAATGGCCTTCCTGGCACTCGCTGTGGCAGAGCTTTCAGAGGCCAGGAGGCCGGACAGCCCTAAGAAATAAATAAAACCAAAATTAATAAAATGTAAACTCAAAAAATCATACATATTATAAATGGCCTGCTAGCCTGCTGCCTCCCCGAGGCCAGCAGGTCCCCCCAATCGCTCTTTGGTCCCTTTCATACCTTAATTTACATAACACGAACACATAAACACTGAATATCACAGATCCTATCACAAATATCTACAAGCTAACTAATCCAAATGTGGCGAGTACTATTGTAATTTCCTCCCACCCCTTAATCTAGTCTAACCTAATCTAAAAGAAGAAAAAGAATAGAAGACCCCTACTCGCTTTCAGAGTGAATTGAGATTAAAATGTATCACAGCTAGGTATCACGGGTTTCCAACATCAGATTCATGTGTGGGTGTGGATGTCATGTGTGGTCCTTCTCCACGCATCTTGTGCCAGCCAGCACTAAACTCGCGTAGTTTGTCAAATCCCTCTTTATTTTGAAGCAGCTGATGGAGTCCATTCTCATAACGCTGTTGCCCGGTCATTTTTTGGCGCTCAGCAATATACATAGGGCAGTCTCGTATTACGTGCACGGCTGTCTCTTCATCATGGCTGCATGGACACGCTGGGCTTGCTCTTCTTCGAAAGAAGTGGAGTTTTGCCGAGAAATTCCCATGGCCTGTCAGTAATTGCGTGAGTCGGTATGTAGGTTCTATCCATTCCTGCTGGCATCGGGCTGTGACATCAGGGAACCACTCGTAGGTGATTCGCCCCTTTGTAGAGGAATTCCACCGCTCCTGCCAGTGGTCCATCACCCAGCGGCCAATGGCCTCCTTCTTCTCCTGCAGTGGGCTGGCTCCCCTGATAATCTCCTGAAGGGACGGCACAACAGGACAGCTCGCTCTCCTGGGGCTTATCAGACATGTGTATGCCACTCTGGCATCAAGCACCAGGTCCAATGGCGGCAGGCCAGCCACAACCAGAAGAGCATCTGTTGAGCATGTTTTGTAGGCTCTTATCATTGGGATTAGGACTGATCTTTGGATCTGGAGCATCCTATCTCGTTGCTGCTTGTTTGGGTTGCTCCACCAGTTTGCAGATCCATACATCACCGCGGGAAGCAGCACTGCCTGGTAGTATGTCCGGAAGCGTGAGTAGGGAATGCTCCAGTCCGCCCCCGACAAGCCTCTGAGCGCTGCCGCAAGCCTCGCAGTCTTGACTGACACAACCTCCAGGTGGGGGCTGCAAGAGCCTCCCCTGTTAAGCTCCACACCCAGGTAGCGCACAGTGTTCCCCGCCTCAACTCGGCCATTCCCTGCCCGGAACCTGAAGGGGTGTCTAGCATCTGCTTTGCCTCTATACAATATGGCCTTTGTCTTGCTGGTCGACACCTCAAGCCTTGCCCCAGTACACCATCTCACAACTGCCGCCGATATCTCCTCTGCTCTCTGGACCAACTCCCTCCGTGTATGGGCTCTCACTACAATAGCCAGGTCATCCACATATGCTACTGAGGTCGAATTTTCTATGCTCTCCAGAGTAGTAAGCATTCCTGAAAAAGCTAGATTCCAGCAGGCAGCTCCCAACACAGATCCCTGGGGGCAGCCACGAGTTACCTCCACTTGTGGAGTGCGAAATCTGGTACCCAGCTTAGCATAACGATTAGAGAAGTAGCTTCTTAGGAGTGCATATATGTTGGACGGTACTCCAATAGACCTGAACTGGGACAAAAGCATAGGCCACCAAAGAGCATTGAACGCCCCTGCAATGTCATAGAAAACTGCAAGCACCCAGTTGTATCTTGATGTTTGGACCTCCTGGAGCAGATAAGCAATCGCATCATCAGTGCATTTTCCCTTTGTGCACCCAAATTGGTTAGGGTGAGCTGCAAGTGTGAGTTGGGGCTCAATGGCATTCAAAATTAGCCGCTCAAGGAGTTTGCCTTCACATGGAAGCAGACTGATGGGTCGGAGACTTGAAACCAGAGATGGGTCGCGATCTGGAGACTTCAGAATGGCCTTGATCCGTGCTACCTTCCATTTTTCGGGGAAAACCCCCTCCGCTAGAGCGTGGTTGAAGAGGTGCAGCAGGCTAGCCAGGTAAGACTCAGGTGCTTCTTTCAACATTGCAAAGTCAATGGCGTCTTCGCCAGGAGCCTTCTTCCTGCCAAACGACTTAAGTCCGTCCCTAAGTTGCTGCATTGTCCATCCCGTGAAGGGTGGGGTATCCAGGGGAGCAGAAATCATCACTCTGAGGGCTGACTCATCCACTGCATCTTGGCCCACACTATCTGCCGGGAAGACCTCTCGTAGGAAGTACGTAGCTGCCTCATCTATGGACTCCGCACAACGGCCCCCAATGTTGAAAGAGAGCAGTGCTTGCTCAGGATTCAACTTTTGACGAACAACGAGGTATGGGAGACACCACGGATTCTTGGAGATTCCCTCGACAACGAATTCCTTCCAAGAGCTCCTTTTGCTCTTTCTGATCAGACGCTTGTAAATTCTTTTACAGGCTTTCATCTCAGCATCTGCCCTCCTTCTTTCCTCCATCCCATGAGCTCTATGTCGTCTGCGACGAGCTTGTGCAAACACTCTTTTTGCCTCTCTGATCTCTGAGTTCCACCATGGCTGTCCTTGACGGGTGCTAGATGTAGATTGGAGAGTTCTTGTAGCAGCTAACATCATAGTCTCATAGAGGAGTCGGGCATGCATATCCACTGATGGCAAGTCATTAGGCTGCAGCACAAAATCCACCATCCAATGGTTAAGTTCAGCACGGAACGCTCCCCATTGGGCTTTCCCTGTCTGAAAACGGCTGTAAGCAGCAGCATTAGTGGCCTCGCCCTGCAGTATAATGAAGCGGATCATTGCATGGACGCTGACTGTAGACCAGTCGATCCGCCAACTACCAATTCGGGATGCCATGGATGGAGTAGTGATGCTGAGGTCTATGTGGGATGATCCATTGTGGTTGGAGAAGGTAGGTCCCTGTTGAGTGTCATTCAGTACTGCCAACTGCCAACTTGTCATCCAATCCACCACGTCCCTTCCTCTGCGATTGCAGGAGACTGAGCCCCAAAGACTGTGCCAACTATTGAAATCGCCCAGAAATAGGACTGCCCCAGTCCGCCGGATGGTCATAGCACAGTCAAGCATAGCGAGCGTCTCATTGATCGTATCATGGGGGGGAGCATAGACCGACACCAACATCACCTCCTCACCTCCCTTTCGGATTGTGGCAACTGCGAGTGTGGAGTCAGATAGTTCAGCATGGAAGAGAACATCAAGCGACCGGTCCATAACAACAATTCCAGCAAGGGGGCGGTTATACCGCCCACTGACCTTATAGAGCAACTGTGTTGTCATGCCGAACCCTGGAATGCGTCCACCAACCCAAGGGGGCTCCTGGATGGCAGCAACATGAATCAGCCCTCCCATCATTTCGTCTCGCATCTCCTCAGCAGCAGTCGTCTCCCTATTCAGGTTAAGCTGTGCTAATTTAAGCCAGGGTTGGCTACTCATGCTTGCCGTAATCAGTGAGCCGTACCTGGTTCTCAATGGCTATCCTGTAGGAAGGGCATCCCAGGGAGCCGGCATCATGCTGATTAGGACGACCCGCCTCCTTACAATTAGTGCAGCATGCTGGTTGGTCTCGTGTGGGGCAGTCCTTGAAGCTGTGGTTCTTTTCTGAGCACCAGCCGCAAATTTCATCGCGATTGCAGCCCTTAGCAACGTGTCCAAACTTTTGGCACTTGTAACACCTCGATACCGACACATGGTCAACAACTCGGCATATTATCCAGCCAAGGCGGATCTTCCCCTCCCCAACAATCATGGCTCGGACAGCCTGGGATACCTCTATAACCCATTTGGTCTCAGGGAGACCTCTTGGGCCTGCTTTGTGTATCGGAAGAAATTCGGCCTTCCTCTCCTTCCAGTCTCCTTCGGCACTGCAGGATTTCCAAAATTCAGCCTGCAGCTCGTCTGCTGTAAAGGATGATGGTACGCCATGAACGAGGATTCTTGGGAGCTTACGGGGGGCTTCTCTCACGGTGAAACCCATGCTCCTGATAACATCATTGTCCTGCAGGCTCTTGATGTTGACAGGTCCATTAACCTCCACGACCACTCCACCTCCCATCGTGCTCCGGCTAGATTTTATATCAAGCCCAAGATCCTTAGGGTTGATACCAGTGGAGAGCTTCCTCATCACATCCCTATCACCTTCCGCCCCAGTTACCAGGAAAGTGTGAGTGGCTTTGGATGGCTGTGGACCCCCCTTCTCCTTGATCCTGGCTCTCAAGTCAGCCCTGACTTGTGCGATGTGCACTGGTCCATCTAGTGTGTGGGATGAAACATGCGGGGATCCCATGGGAGCACCCACTTGACCACGTCTTCCAACCATCGTCCAAGCTCCACTCCCTGAGTTCGTGGCAGCATCACGGTAGGACTTGCTTTGGTGATCCAAGAGTTGATTGAGGCGTTGGGACTGCTCAGCAATGCGCCTCTCCATTTTGCCTACTGAGTTCATCACCGGGGTAGAGTATCCACCACTCACGTCCCTCTTGATTTCCTCCACCACTCGCATAAGAGGTGAGAGAGATGGCCGAGTTGACTCCTCCATTCTTCCTTCATTCGTGTCCATTGCTCTAGCTCTACCTGCCAAATGACCCTCCAGAACCTCCTTCACTGCAGAGTACTGACCTGCATAGTAAGCTGCCAGCCCATGAAGTTCACTTGCACAGCTAATCACGTTTGAGAGCAGTTCACACAGTGCTGCAGCCTTTACTTTATTTATTTTGCTCTCTGGAGCCTGCAGGAAAGAACAAACCTCCTCAACTCCCGAAACAATTTCCTTCATGTGGTCTCCAACATGTCTCATAGGGCTATCATCTCTTCTCCGCTTTTTTCCTACATTGCCTTCGCTTTTTCCCACAAGGGTGTGCTGAGAAGAGGCACTGTGCTGTCCACCAATCATGGGGAAGTCCTCCTGTTGAGTAGGAGCATGAACCTGGGCTGACCCACCTTGTGGTGGGGTCCTCAGGACCATTGGTTCTCAATAAGAGGAAAGCTCAGACAAAACTAAGAATGAGCTGGGCGTGGCCTATCCCGAAAGAATGGGGAGTGGCCTATTAAGTATGAATGGGGAGTGGCCTAACCCGAGTGAATGGGGAGTGGCCTATTACGAATGAATGGGGAGTGGCCTATTTGGAACGTATAGGGCGTGGCCTATTCTTGCTGGAGACTGAAGGTCCCTATGGACTCTCCTATGGAAGTAACTATGGAAGCTCCTGAAGGGGTCTCTATGGATTATCCCATGGAAGTTCACGTGGAAGTTCCTATGGAAGTAGCAGCTCCACCTGTAGCTTTCCCTCTTGTTTTCAATGATAATGCCTTCAAATGCTCTTATCACATAGATATTTTCCAAAATTCGAAAGAAAAACAAGGAAATTACCCAAAATGGCACTAATATCATGAAATAAATCGTATCACATAAATTGAGGAAACTGAGACTCACCAAGAGCTGGGATTCATCCCACTAAAGGGTATGAAATGTTCCACTCCTTATCAATAGCTGTGAACTTGTGTTTCACTCCACAAAATGCACCAATTTCACAATTTACGCAAAAATGAGTGTACTCTGATGCAAAAATCTACTCAGAAGAACTTAGTCAGTGTCCATGCCTAGAATCACAACCGAAAATCAATAAATATCCCTATAAAACCACTGGAAGATGGAGAGCACTCTAAGAGGTGTTAACTGTACAGCACCCAGAGCAAGACTAACCATCCCTAACCATCCCTAACCATCCCTACCATCCCTAACCATCCCTAACCATCCCTAACCATCCCTAACCATCCTAACCATCCCTAACCATCCCTAACCATCCCTAACCATCCCTAACCATCCCTAACCATCCCTAACCATCCCTAACCATCCCTAACCATCCTAACCATCCCTAACCATCCCTAACCATCCCTAACCATCCCTAACCATCCCTAACCATCCCTAACCATCCCTAACCATCCCTAACCATCCCTAACCATCCCTAACCATCCCTAACCATCCCTAACCATCCCTAACCATCCCTAACCATCCCTAACCATCCCTAACCATCCCTAACCATCCCTAACCATCCCTAACCATCCCTAACCATCCCTAACCATCCCTAACCATCCCTAACCATCCCTAACCATCCCTAACCATCCCTAACCATCCCTAACCATCCCTAACCATCCCTAACCATCCCTAACCATCCCTAACCATCCCTAACCATCCTACCCCTAACCATCCCTAACCATCCCTAACCATCCCTAACCATCCTAACCATCCCTAACCATCCCTAACCATCCCTAACCATCCCTAACCATCCCTAACCATCCCTAACCATCCTAACCATCCCTAACCATCCCTAACCATCCCTACCATCCCTAACCATCCCTAACCATCCCTAACCATCCCTAACCATCCCCTAACCATCCCTAACCATCCCTAACCATCCCTAACCATCCTAACCATCCCTAACCATCCCTAACCATCCCATACCACCTAACCATCCCTAACCATCCCTAACCATCCCTAACCATCCCTAACCATCCCTAACCATCCCTAACCATCCTAACCATCCCTAACCATCCCTAACCATCCCTAACCATCCCTAACCATCCCTAACCATCCCTAACCATCCCTAACCATCCCTAACCATCCCTAACCCATCCCTAACCATCCCTAACCATCCCTAACCATCCCTAACCATCCCTAACCATCCCTAACCATCCCTAACCATCCCTAACCATCCCTAACCATCCCTAACCATCCCTAACCATCCCTAACCATCCCTAACCATCCCTAACCATCCCTAACCATCCCTAACCATCCCTAACCATCCCTAACCATCCCTAACCATCCCTAACCATCCCTAACCATCCCTAACCATCCCTAACCATCCCTAACCATCCCTAACCATCCCTAACCATCCCTAACCATCCCTAACCATCCCTAACCATCCCTAACCATCCCTAACCATCCCTAACCATCCCTAACCATCCCTAACCATCCCTAACCATCCCTAACCATCCCTAACCATCCCTAACCATCCCTAACCATCCCTAACCATCCCTAACCATCCCTAACCATCCCTAACCATCCCTAACCATCCCTAACCATCCCTAACCATCCCTAACCATCCCTAACCATCCCTAACCATCCCTAACCATCCCTAACCATCCCTAACCATCCCTAACCATCCCTAACCATCCCTAACCATCCCTAACCATCCCTAACCATCCCATCCTACCATCCCTAACCATCCCTAACCATCCTAACCTCCCTAACCATCCCTAACCATCCCTAACCATCCCTACCATCCTAACCATCCCTAACCATCCCTAACCATCCCTAACCATCCCTAACCATCCCTAACCATCCCTAACCATCCCTAACCATCCCTAACCATCCCTAACCATCCCTAACCTGCTGTGCACTCATCTGGTTTTTGGATTGTATCAAGGCCATTGGCCCATGACAATCTCATGCTTGCTCATTATCTCGACTCTCTTGTCTAACACAGCAGGTCCCCCTTTTCTGCCTCCACCAGCGTTAGTCATGCTTACAGCATGTCCAGGGTGGACCACGTGGAGGTGCTGGCTTTTGTAGGGATGCTGGAGGCAGAGGGGTAATGCAATTCATGCATAACATTGGCATTTTGTAGCTTAGCCTCCGTACTCCCCGCCTCTTCTTGTATCTCGCGGTTTTTCCTTCATCGGCAAGCATAGGCAATTGTTGAGCTTTTGTTTCTTCAGCTAGGCCTCCGTACTCCCCGCCTCTTCATATGGCTTGCGGTTCTTCCTTCATTGGCATGCTTAATGGCAGTATTCTTGGTACAGTTGAGACAAGGCGAGTGCTTTACAAATATCCTCCCTTGTCCTATAACGCCTATCCCAATATCCTAAACAATCAATATCACAGACAGCTATCACAGTTGTTTCATACACGCTAGTTTCAATCAGTCAATAAATTACTCGCACACTATCGCTCATACTAGCCAGAGGTGTTGGGGAAACACCTACCGGCACTCTCGAGCCCACCCTTCCTATGGACGGCCATCCTGGTTCCCGTCTTGTAGGGCTTCCCGCTTTACTTGGGTGTTGCGATGCCCAGGATGACCAACAGCCCTTGAAATTAATAAAATCAAACTCAATAAAAAGCAAAATCAAAAAATCATAATATTGCATAATAACCTACCGGTTTGCTGCCCCCCCAAGAGACCGGTAGGGCCCCCAACATCCGCTCGCCCATTCACACAGAACTAATCTAAGAACCTAACTCTATTATCACAACCTATTGTAAGCCTGGGGGGTTAGAGTACCAGTCGATCGGGAGGGGAGAAGTTAAAATGTTCCTATTTAAATTGGGGGTGTAACGGGTCACTGAAAGGTAGAAGAGCGACACACTTAGGCTAAGAATTGTTGTTATACTTAACTTTGGTGGGTCGTGGTAGCTCCGTCCGAGGCGGCTTGGGAGATGAGGCTCTGCGACACACCTTGACGATACTGTTGGTTACTGTTAAGATACCTTTGTTTTACCTGTATTTTATACCATTTAAGGTGTATCGGTTGTTGAATAAAAATGATTTTACTGACGTTACTGTGTTTTGCAATGAGTTTAACTACCTATCACCGATACCCGTTACAAGTCAGAACCAGAACCAGGGTGAGTTGAAAGAAAAGATTGAATTAGAAAACGTAATTTTAATAAGATTGACTCGAGATACGTTACGGGGCCAACGACCCGACACTGCCTGATGGGCTTAACTGTTAAGAACAAAATGTGGTCTTTTGACTAATTTTACTAGAGTTACGGTACGTTGTACAAGCTGACTAGGAAGTTTCTTATGGTTACGCTTAATGTTCCAGTTCGATATCCTCTTAATTAGATATACAATAGTGACTAAACTGAGTTTCACTTTGTTCCACCTTCTACCTAAATTGGCCAATTTGAGATAGATTTATAGTTACACTCACGTGCTGCAGGGTTACCGAGGCGAGTCCTGGTCACGATGAGAGGCGAGAGAGAGTTCAGGGGGGTAGCCGGGACAGGACTGAAGACACGAGCGCGACACCACGGCGACACGGTTCCAGGGGAGGCAGGACAGAACAATCACAGCAAGGATGGCACCACTCACTTGGTAAAACCTATCTCTTTACTTGACTGGGGGAGGCAGGAGGGCGATATAGTACGGTTCCGTTCGAGCGTTACGGTACGGGGAGAGAGCTTCAAAGGTAAGGGGGTACACGTCAAAGACTTGCTGGCTAGGCGGCGCATCAGGGAGTAAAGCTCTTCCAGTATGACAATGGCCTTTCTTTCTCCTCCCCTCCAGGTTGTCCAACTTTACCTCACCAAATGTTAGTTGGTAAGATTGCAGGTTTTCATCCATTAGCTTGACTGTTTGTGTGATTGTGGTGTTTGTGCCCAAGGTGGTGGGAGGGCACTTTTGGAGGGGCCACGCCCCATTTGATGTGTGGCCTTTGGGGTCTTCTCTCTTCTCCTTCAGGGCTTACTGGCCTCTGCGGCCTGGGTTCCTGTCCAAGGGTTTTCAGGGCTTACAGGCCTCTGTGGCCTGGGGATTTGCTCTCAAGGGGGATCAGGGCTTACTGGCCTCTGTGGCCTGTCAGGGGGAACAGTGAGCTGCTGAGCGGCAGCTCACATCCCCCACCGCTCCGGGAGCCAGCGTCGTCCTCGATGACGCTGGGTATGGGCAGGGGTAGCGAGGGGTACGCTCGTCGCAGCCCTGCCTCATACTTATAGCGACGACATCCAGGGCAGCTTGAGGGTTGGCGTTTGGCTTGGTGGCTATCCGGGCAGGTAGGTAGTTCCCTCTGTGCGATATGTGATTTCTTCAGTCTCTGCCAAAAGGTTTTGCACGCCATGCATCTAAACTTCAGCACTTGTTGGCATGGGCGCGTGCATACCGGACACTTCCTTGGTCCTTTTGGGGCCGACGACCTTTTCAGTCGGAGGACCAAGGGTGAGACGGTTCTGGGAGTCTCGCATCGTTTGAGGTGGATCTGCGGTGTCTGGAGTGGGGTTGACATCCACGTGGCGAACTCTTGGTCGTGATCCTCCAGTGCTGGTTCGGGTGCCTCTTCATGCGGGGATTCTTCAAGGTGGGTCACTGGTGATGGTATGGATACGGTTACCGTTATTTCCTCCGGTGTTGGGGCCTGCTCTGGGGATGCCGATGGTTGAGGATCGACTGATGGGGATCGATCTCGCTCCCGTCGGGTCTTCTTTTTGACTCGGCGTTTGTTTCGTTGCGGGTTAGGTTCAGACGAAGTCGACGAGGAAGAGTCTGAGGAGGACGACGACGAGGAGGATGACGAAGAAGAGGAGGAGGACGACGAGGTGGCTACGCTCTCTTTCTTGGATGTCTTTCTTTCCTTCTTCTCTGGGGCGGTTGTTGGGGCGGCCGTTGCGTCCTCCTTGGTTGAAGAAGGCAGGGTGGTGGGGTCCTCCTGGGTTTCTGCTGGTTGGGTCTCAGCCAGCTCGGTCATCGCCGCGGGTGGCTCCGCAGCTGCCTGTACCGGCACGGTGTCTAGCTGTTCATGTTCCACCAGTGCCTGCAGAAGGAGACGCTTCTCCTCCAACCACTCGTCTTGCTTCTCGAGCAGGGTATCCCGTTCCTGGGCGATACGATGGTAAGTTGGAAGAAGTTCGGTTATTTCGGTGACCGAAACCAAGGCGGCCTCCGCGAGGATGGTTTTCGCCCGCTGTTCTTCAGTGCGCAACATGAATTTTATGAGGGTGGCCAGAGTGGGCATCACAAAACGGGGATTGTATGGGGGCTCCGTGGTGTTAAGGACGGTACGCGGTAGGGCGGCGAGACGCGCTTCTTCTTTGTCGAGGTATCGATGGAGAAGGGCGATGTCTTCATCCGGCGGTGGTGGTCCCTTTTGAACTCGGGGATCCCTTAGGTGTTGATGCGTCATCCTAGAAACCACAAGTTGCCCCTAATAGTATTTTGCCCCTTGAAATTGTACGGCATTTACTTCAGTGCGAACCAGCGCAGTTTTGGCTCAATCCAGGCTTGAAAGCACGGTGAGTCTCAGTTTAAATTTCGATTCGTTACGCATGATTAGACCTGAAGGGTCTACAAACGGGTTTTCCGGGTCTATGGGCTTGGGAAGGTGACCTGAAGGGTCCTGGTTAAATGGTTTGACCTGAAGGGTCCTGTTTAACTGGTTGACCTGAGGGGTCCTTTTCGAGTTCAATCTTATTAATGCATGTGTGTGTTTATGTTTCAGATGTTTATGTGTATGTGTTTGTTCCATGTCAGGTAAGTGTTAGTCATAGTCGTAGTCATAGTTAGTCAGTAAGTTATCACTTCCCCGTATTGATCTGGCTGTAATTCACCGGTACTCGGGGTCGCAGTGAGTACCTCGGCTCGGGGCGGTTCACCGTGTCTTCATTGGTCTGGCGGCTGGTTGTGGCTAGCGGCTGTGACGGTGAGGCTACGGGTCGTCCGTTCCTTTCGCTCGGTAGTGTGTCAGGGGACTCGGTGGTTTGGTCCCAGATCTCTTGCTGATGTGGGGTTGTTACTGTTGGCGGGGAGGTGGCGGAGCTTCCTGACGTTTCTCTGGTCGTGGAACCTGAGGGTCCAGCGGGGCTCTGCTCCGTTTCCGTGATGATTGCTGTGGTATCAGGTGAGTCTATAGTCTGGGTGCTTTGGTTAGAGGGTTCCTCGGTAACCCACTCCATCAAATTGGGGTCTTCAGTCGTCTCCTTTCTTGGGTCGTTGATTTGGGGCAGTGGAACTATGGGTTGTTCCCGTTCCAGTTCGGTCAGGTGTTCCATAAACGCGTCGTCCGGGATTCCAGCTGCGAAAGCAGGCTTCAGTCTGTTGATATGCACCGTCTGACGTTTTATGTCTGCGATGTCTCTGATGTCGTATGTGACTTCAGAATGTTTCAGGGTGACGACCCAGGGTCCTGACCATGGGCTCCATAGTTTACGGGCTGCTCCAGATGGTGGTTGCATTTCCTTCAAGTATACTCTGTCCCCAGGTTGAAACGATCTGGCTGCCAAGCGTGCGTTGATAATGTTACTCCTTCGTTTCCATGCGTTGTGAAGACATTGGACTGCTGCGTTTCTGGCTATCTGTAAATGTTTGAGTCTAGTGGTCTCTTCTTGTGGACCTTTGATGCTTTGGAAGGTCTCATTGGGTAATCTCATTTCCCTTCTAAAAGTTAGGAAGTTCGGAGAGAAACCTGTACTCTTGTGCGGTAGGGATCTATAGGCGGCGAGGGCGATGGGTAACGCTGATTCCCATGCGGTGGTTCGTCCGATGATCTTGGAGAGGATGTTGGCAAGAGTCTTGTGGAAGCGTTCACAAACGCCATTACCTTCGGGGTGGTACGCTGTTGTAAAAACTTGCCGTATCCCCCATTTATTACACAATTCTTTCGTTGACTTCGCCGTGAAAGCGGTTCCTCTGTCTGAGATCAGTCGTTCGGGTACACCATGAACGGGGATGTAGCGGGTTGCCAGAACGCGTGCTACGGTGCCGGCGGTACAATCAGGTACGGGGTAGGCTTCGGCGTACTTCGTAAAATGATCGATGGCTGTCAGAATGTATTTTTGGGTAGTTCCGGACGTGACTGGTCCTACGAAATCTATCCCTACAATCTGTCCTGGCCTATCGGGCAAGAGGGGTTTCTGGATCGGGTGTCGAAGACCAGTCGGCGTGTTACGTCGTTGACATGTCCCGCATCTTTTCACATATTCCTTCACATCCCTTGACAAGTGTGGCCAAAATCCCAATCTTCGAACTAGCTTTTCCGTCGTTTCCGCTCCAGGGTGCCCCGACCACTCGTTCCTGTGACACCCGTCAAGGAGCCACTCCCTCAAGGACACGGGCATGAGCGGTACCCACTCGTCCTTTCCTTCTAGTCGAACCTGTGTCTCTAGCACTCCGTCGTTCCGCCGCGTCTTTCCTCCCTTTTCAAGGATCGCAGTAGCTTGGACCCACGAATCAATGTTCTGCGCCGCAATCATCAAACTTTTCGGGAACTCCAATGTCAGCGCGGCTACGTCCATCCTACCCAAACCATCTGCGTGCTTCATGGCGGTTCCTGGGCGGTATCTTGGTATAAAATTGTATTCCGCCAAGCGCAAAACCCAGCGACCGATACGGGAGGTGGGGTCCCTTAATCTCATAGCAGCTGTGAGGGCCATGTGATCCGTTTGCAACTCGAAGGGTTGTCCCAGTAGGTATTCTTGAAAATGCCTTACGGCCCACACTACTGCGAGCAATTCCCGTTCTGTCACGGAATAGCGGGTTTCGGCGGGGTTGAGCTTGCGGCTTGCGTACGCTACGGGTTTTTCTTCTCCGTCGTGTTCTTGAGACAGAACCGCTCCGAGGGCCGTTCCTGACGCGTCTGTGGCTAAAACGAACGGTTTGGTGAGGTCCGGATATGCCAATACCGGTTCTTCGGTAAGGCGCTTCTTGAGCTCGTCAAAGGCGGTCTGGTGCACCTGGTTCCACTCGAATGGATTCGTCTTTTTCAAGAGATCAGTTAGCGGTGTTGTGATTTCTGCAAAATTCGGTATAAATCGTCGATAGAATCCGGCTAGTCCTAAGAAGGACTGAAGCTTTAGGGAGGACGTCGGTACTGGGAATTCACGGACAGCTTGAGTTTTCTCGGGTTCGGTGTGGATTCCTCCTGTAGTGACGCGATGACCAAGGAAGCGTACCTCCGTTTTCAGGAATTCGCACTTTGCCAAGTTCACTTGCAACCGGGCATCCTGTAAGCGTTCGAAGACCTCCCGAAGCCGCTCAAGGTGTTCTTTCAGCGTCGCGGAGAAAATGATCACGTCATCCAGGTATACTAAACAGTTCCTTCCCAACACTCCATCCAAAACGTTGTTCATGACCCTTTGAAAGGTCGCGGGAGCATTTTTCAGCCCGAAGGGCATTTTGTCATACTCAAAGTGTCTCCCCAGGACTGAGAACGCTGTTTTTTCCTTCGCATCGGGGTGCACGGGTATCTGATGGTATCCGGATAGGAGATCAATGGTCGTGAACCACTGACAACCACCCAGCAGAGCGAGGGTCTCCTGCAGGCGAGGTATTGGATACGCATCCCCCTTCGTGATCTTGTTCAATTGCCTAAAATCAGTACAAAACCTCCACTTTTGCTCCTCGCCCGGTGGTGTTTTCTTCTTGACAAGGAGAACTGGAGCGCACCATGGGCTGGTTGAGGCACTGATGACTCCAGCTTCCAGCATGTCCTTCAACTGTTTTTCTACCACGTCTCGGAGCGCGTGCGGTATGGGATAGGGCTTCTGAGCGGTCACTTCGGGTTGCGTAGTCGTGATTTCGTGATAGACCTCGAGACTGCATCCTTCGCTGGTTGGCGGCTGAAATAGGTCACGGAAGTTCAAGAGGGTCCCTTTTGCTGCTTCGCGATCTGTGCCCGATAAATGAGCTAGCTTGGTTTCGAGGGTTATTTCCAACTCCGGTTGTGGTTCGTCCCACTGATCCGTCGGTATCATCTCCCAGTCCTCCATCTCGGTTTCTATGTCGTTTGGGGTTGCCGAATCGTGAACGATATTATCGTCACTCGTCGAGGCCTCTAGAGCCCTTTGTTGTCCTCCTCCCGACACCTCGGGGGCGCTCTGGTCTGACGTTAGTGACGGTTGTCCAGCTTGCATGGTAGCCACTGTCATTTGTTCTTCCGGGAAGTCTTCTTCCTCGTCCAATTCACATTCGGGTATGGGTTCTGCTTCTAATGCGTCACTGTCACCAAATTGGTAACCGCAGCTATTCAAGTTGTAGTTCCAATTCTGTATTTTGGTTTGGGATTCTTGTGTCGTTCCACCCGTCGATACACCCGGCGATACACCCGGCGATACACCCAGTGTTCCAGTCACTTCCTTGTGGTATATTTGGGGCGATACACCTGCCGTTCCACCCGGCGATACACCCGGCGACACACCCGGTGTTCCTGTTAGTTCCCCTTGAATTATTGGGGGCGATACACCTGCCGTTACACCCGGCGATACACCCGGCGACACACCCGGTGTTCCTGTCTCTTCCTCTTGAAATATTGGGGGCGATACACCTGCCGTTACACCCGGCGATACACCCGGCGACACACCCGGTGTTCCTGTCTGTTCCCCTCGAATTATTTGGGGCAATACACCTGCCGTTACACCCGGCGATACACCCGGCGACACACCCGGTGTTCCTGTCTCTTCCTCTTGAAATATTGGGGGCAATACACCTGCCGTTACACCCGGCGATACACCCGGCGACACACCCGGTGTTCCTGTCTGTTCCCCTCGAATTATTGGGGGCGATACACCTGCCGTTACACCCGGCGATACACCCGGCGACACACCCGGTGCTCCTGTCAGTTCCCCTTGAATTATTGGGGGCGATACACCTGCCGTTACACCCGGCGATACACCCGGCGACACACCCAGTGCTCCTGTCAGTTCCCCTCGAATTATTGGGGGCGATACACCTGCCGTTACACCCGGCGATACACCCGGCGATCCACCCGGCGACACTCCCGGTGTTCCGGTCACTTCCTCTTGGTGTATTTGGGGCGATACAGGGTCGGCGTCATAGCTCGCACACAGCGCGGCGGTCACTTCCGACGTTACACCTCGGTTCCACTCCTCTTGTTGGGTCAAGGTCTCGTTGTCCGGAGTTTCAAGGGCGGGTTCCATTGTGAAGCGTTCCTCGAAGGTCACGATGGGGCTCTCCTGCGAACCTCCGTGATGCGGGGGTGAGGGGGGGGTCATCACAACTCGAAAGGTGCTGGGGAGGACTGTGTCGGCGCTTTCACGAAGGCTCAGACGCGGTGACCCAGTTTCCTCCCTCCTCCCGAGCTGCGACACCATCCCGATATTTCCCAACTCGCAATAAAGAGGGTCCATGTTCCTCCATTCCGCTTCATTTTCCGTTCTCATTCCCATCGTCGGTCCAGTTGTGAACGTCATTGGTACCCGTCTCAAGACATCAAGACCCAGTAAATCAAGGGTCGCGCCCTTCCGGGCAAACACGAGGAAATTATGTTTAAATTGGTATTTGCCGATACGGGTGTCGATACACTGTTCCCCAGCGAAAGGTAATAGAGCCCCATCCGCTCCCCATGCCATGACCTTGGTCGGTACCATCGGAATTCCCGATACAGGTCTCGCCAGTACCGATAAGGCGGCTCCGGTATCTATTAGCATGTTACGGGTCTCGTTTCCGAGGCCCACTTCCACTTTTAGGGTTCGTATCATCGGTCGTTCCACGGCCGTTACATGGAGTCCAGCCGGTTCCTGTTTGTAACGGTTGACTTCGTTTACGTGTTTCGGGTCGGCGATTGGTTGCGACACGGGCAGTAGTTTCCGTTTCTCGGGGCAGTTCTCCTCTAGATGTTCCCGACACCCGCAAAAATTGCAAAATATGGTTCGTTGCGGACTCTTAGGGCAATCCACGGGGAAATGTTCCATCGCGGCGCAAAAGATACAGGGGTATCGAGGCGCGGGTCGTTCATCAGTTCTTGGTCGCTGTTCGTCACTGTTCCACCTGTTCCGGCGGTCATCACCAACACGCTGTTCCCGTCGGGGTACCGGTTGGTCCTTTCGGGGGCATCGAGCGGCGAAGTGGTTGGTTCCACCACAGTTATAGCACCTCAATTCTCCCGATACAGCCGCGAGATCCCATCGTTCCTCCGTTTCTTCCGTCTCTGTCAAGGTATTTTCAAGTTCTTCCGCCCGTTCCAGGGCGATGCGGAGTGATGTGGGACGGTTGGTTACGAGGAATGCGCTCATCTTCTTTCCGACACCCCTCACGAAGGCGCTCAAAGTCTTCCGCTCGACCCACTCTCGTTTTTCATGACGGTCGAGGTGCGTTCCTTCCTCCAATACGGCGCATCGAGCCAGTCCCCTGATTCGATCGGCGAACTGCCGAAGCGTTTCTGGGTTGTTCCTCTTGATGGTCCAGAGTAGGGCTGCCGCATGTTGAGGGTTCTCGCGCATGAACCAGTTCGTCATCTCGTCCCGTATCACTTCGTAGGCATTGTCATAGTCGAGGGTATCGTCTCTATCGATCAAAAACTGCTTCGCAGTACCTCTTGTCTTGGTTCTCAAGAGTCTCATTTTCTGCTTTTGAGACAACCCACTGGTTACGGTGTCGAAATTTGCGAAAAACGACCCGACACTCAGCGACCCCGGTGTATCTGGGTCCCACGGTTCCAGTTCTAACAGTAGTGAACGTGGAATACCGTCCTTGTCACCATCTTGGGTTGTCTCGTGATACCTCTTGAGCAATACGTTCATTTGTTTCATTGTCTCGGTCAGTGTATCGACCGCTTCCTTATTGTTGAAGGGTTGCTGTTCCTCCTCATCCTCGACGTCCGAGAGCACCATGTTTCACTTGTAAGGACGCGGAAAAATGGGTAAACACAGCACAGTCGATACGGTTCGGTTCTCTGTCACAGTTACTGTCTAGTGGTTCGGTATTAGTTGTTGTGTGTTCCCGTATGACGATACGGTTTTGTATTGTGTCCCTGTGTGACGACACAGTTCGTTGGAATGCAGGTATAGTGGTGAGGTGCGACCTACTTTTCGGAATTACCGTTACGAGGCGTCCTACCTACCTACTACCCTGGGTTCTGACTTGTTTTGAACTATTTGCAAGTGGATCGGCCGATACTCCAGGCACAAATATTTGTTTTGTGGGTTCGTGCAGGGCGCCACCACGCGCGATCCGTCAATACACCGGACTCGAGGAGTGAAAGTTACGAGTCCGATATAGTTCCGGGTTCACGCTTGCAGGAATCCGTACCGCTGCCACCAATTTGTAAGCCTGGGGGGTTAGAGTACCAGTCGATCGGGAGGGGAGAAGTTAAAATGTTCCTATTTAAATTGGGGGTGTAACGGGTCACTGAAAGGTAGAAGAGCGACACACTTAGGCTAAGAATTGTTGTTATACTTAACTTTGGTGGGTCGTGGTAGCTCCGTCCGAGGCGGCTTGGGAGATGAGGCTCTGCGACACACCTTGACGATACTGTTGGTTACTGTTAAGATACCTTTGTTTTACCTGTATTTTATACCATTTAAGGTGTATCGGTTGTTGAATAAAAATGATTTTACTGACGTTACTGTGTTTTGCAATGAGTTTAACTACCTATCACCGATACCCGTTACAAGTCAGAACCAGAACCAGGGTGAGTTGAAAGAAAAGATTGAATTAGAAAACGTAATTTTAATAAGATTGACTCGAGATACGTTACGGGGCCAACGACCCGACACTGCCTGATGGGCTTAACTGTTAAGAACAAAATGTGGTCTTTTGACTAATTTTACTAGAGTTACGGTACGTTGTACAAGCTGACTAGGAAGTTTCTTATGGTTACGCTTAATGTTCCAGTTCGATATCCTCTTAATTAGATATACAATAGTGACTAAACTGAGTTTCACTTTGTTCCACCTTCTACCTAAATTGGCCAATTTGAGATAGATTTATAGTTACACTCACGTGCTGCAGGGTTACCGAGGCGAGTCCTGGTCACGATGAGAGGCGAGAGAGAGTTCAGGGGGGGTAGCCGGGACAGGACTGAAGACACGAGCGCGACACCACGGCGACACGGTTCCAGGGGAGGCAGGACAGAACAATCACAGCAAGGATGGCACCACTCACTTGGTAAAACCTATCTCTTTACTTGACTGGGGGAGGCAGGAGGGCGATATAGTACGGTTCCGTTCGAGCGTTACGGTACGGGGAGAGAGCTTCATAGGTAAGGGGGTACACGTCAAAGACTTGCTGGCTAGGCGGCGCATCAGGGAGTAAAGCTCTTCCAGTATGACAATGGCCTTTCTTTCTCCTCCCCTCCAGGTTGTCCAACTTTACCTCACCAAATGTTAGTTGGTAAGATTGCAGGTTTTCATCCATTAGCTTGACTGTTTGTGTGATTGTGGTGTTTGTGCCCAAGGTGGTGGGAGGGCACTTTTGAAGGGGCCACGCCCCATTTGATGTGTGGCCTTTGGGGTCTTCTCTCTTCTCCTTCAGGGCTTACTGGCCTCTGCGGCCTGGGTTCCTGTCCAAGGGTTTTCAGGGCTTACAGGCCTCTGTGGCCTGGGGATTTGCTCTCAAGGGGGATCAGGGCTTACTGGCCTCTGTGGCCTGTCAGGGGGAACAGTGAGCTGCTGAGCGGCAGCTCACACTATCCTAGTATCACAATGATATGCCTTATGACTAATATCACAATGATCCTATCCTAAACATTCACTCAAACACAATACATAGGGACACACACAATAGACTTCGCTGTTCATGCATACTGGAAGAGTGGGTACTTGCATAAATATTTCCCATCTCAACTTCTACATAGAAATTAAAGAGATCTAAAAGAAAAGGAATTTCTCGCGGCCAGCATCCTCGCTCTGTCTCTTGTGCACTCACTTTAGTGGGTCTTTCACTCCTGATCATTTCTGGGTTTCCAGGTTATTCGCGAGGCAATCCAACCAAGGCTGCTCCTTCTCCTCTGATTGCATGCCACTCGTCACAGAACTTCCGGAAACCATTATATGCCTCTGGCGATGATAGAAAGCATTCCAGGTTGTCCTCATAGACGTCTCTGCCACACATCGAAGTTCTCTGGATATTATACAGAGGGCATCTACGAATAACGTGTTCAGGAGTTTCGACTTCTGATCCGCAAGGGCATTCGGGTGACTCACGCTTCCTGAACTCATGCAGCTTACCACTGAAATTTCCATGTCCTGTCAGCATTTGCGTGGTTATATACTCAGGTTGGATCCAGGTAAGAGAAGTCCTTGTGTTGACATTGGGCAGGTATCTGTGCGTCAGTCTTCCTGTTTCTCCATCATCCCACCTTTCCTGCCATTTGCACATTGCCCACATCCTGATGGCTTCCTGTTTTTCAGTGTTGTTCTGCTGTTCTGCAATCTGGGCTGCAAGCTCCTCATCAACTCGTGCGCAGGTTCTCGTTGGCCATTTAATGGATGCCTCAGCTACTCTTGCATCAAGAACGAGGTCAAGTGGCATGCAACCCGCCAACACCTGGATAGCCAGGGTTGGTGCCGTTCTGTATGCTCTCGTGAGCGCCAGTAACGCAGCTCGTTGCAATTGGAGGACTTTTTGCCGCATTTCTTTTGTAGGTTTATCCCACCAAGTAGGGGCAGCATATAGCACAACAGATAAGAAAAGGGTGCGGTAATAATGGAGTCTCTGATCAAAACTTGCTCCCGATCCCGGTCCAGAACACCTTCTAATGCTACTCGCAATCTTCATGACTTTCAAATTCAGACTTTGTATATGGGCGAGAGCTCTCATGGTTGATGAAATTGTAATTCCGAGGTATTTAACGGAGGATCCTGCTGTTATTTGAGCATCCGCCACCATGAATCTAGTGGGGTGTCGTGTGTCTCCTCCCCCTCTGAATACCAATGCCTGCGTCTTATGGATGGCTAACTCCAGTCTCGCGTGGTCACACCAACTCTTTATCAAACGGCTGCCATGCTCCATCATTCTGACGGCCTCACTTCTGGAGTGCGCCTCAATAACTAGGGCCAGGTCATCAACATATGCCAATGCCATGTATCCTTCTGTAGCAAGCTCGTTCAGCAAGCCAGAGAAAACTAAGTTCCAAATGGCAGCCCCAAGAACTGAGCCCTGTGGACATCCCCTCGTGATTCTTCGTGCTATAACTCCATCTGCAGTGTGCATACAAGCTGTTCTTTCTTTGAAATAATCCTGGAGCAAACAGTATATATTCCGAGGAATGTGCAATTCCTTCAGGCTTCTCAGCACTAGTGGCCACCACACAGCATTGAAAGCTCCCGCCACATCATAGAAGACACAAATCACGTGTTGGTATCGTGATGCTCTCACCCTTTTCGTGAGGGCACTTATTGCACTCTCTGTGTTCTTACCTTTGGTGCATCCGAACTGATTGGGGTTTGCTCCCTGGTCCAATTTGGGCGTCAAGGTGTTCAGAATCAGCCGCTCCAGGATTTTACCAGTGCATGGAAGTAGACTTACCGGGCGAAAACTGCTGCTCTTTGTCAGGTCTCTATTTGTTCCTTTACTTAGTGCTTTTATGTTGGCAACCTTCCACGACTTTGGGAATTTCCCTCTCTCCAGAGAGAGGTTGCACAGGTCCAGCAGAGCATCCTTGTACTCACGAGGAGCCTCCTTTATCATGGCCATGTCGATTCCATCCACTCCAGGAGCCTTTGTCCTACCAAACGAGGATATTGCATGATCCAAATCCTGCCTAGTCCATTTCGCAGCATTGTCGGACATTGGTGGTATATCAGCATCCCGTCGAATAGCCTGGTCCGCCTCTGTATCAAGGGAGGTACTATCTTCTGGAAAAACATCCATCAGAAAGGTCTCACAAGCCTCATATACACTTGAAGCTGCTTGCCCATCTCTTCTCAACGCAGCCAGAGCCTCCTGCGGTCTTATCTTCTCTCTTACTATCCGGTAGGCAAGGCCCCAGGGGTCCTTCTCCATGTCCTCTGTCAAGAACCTCCTCCAGCTGCTTCTCTTGGCAGTCCGTATCATGTTCTTCAGTTTCTTCTTCTCTCGTCGGAATTCCTCCTGCATTTGTCGGCTTTCTTCTTCATGTCTGCGTCTGGATCGCTGGTATCTTCTTCGGGTAAGGCGTGTAGCTTCTCTTTGCTCCTTAATCTCTTTGTTCCACCACTTATTTCCTCCAATAATCCCTTTTGATCTCTTTTCCAGGGTTCTTTCAGCTGCCATCGATATCGCATAGCAGAGGTCCACGGCACTCCCATCCACCGGATCGCCTTCTGCATCAGGACTGAGCGAATAATCGACCATGGTCGATGAAAGTTCAGCCCTGAATGCCCTCCAGTGGGCTTCTCGAGTTTTGTATCTGACAAAATCCAGGCTTTCTTCCCTCACTGGTCCATCCGATCCAATAGAGCATGTGATAACTGCATGGTCGCTGGTTGTACTGAATTTCAGCTCCCAGCCTTCTATGATCCTGTGTAGAGCTGGCGTTGCTATTGTTAAATCGATAAAGGATTCACCAAGATGCCCACTAAAGGTTGGTCCCATTCCTGGGTCATTACATAAAACCAGCCCTTTTGCAATCAACAACAATGAGACTTCCTGTCCTCGTGCATCATCCACTAGCGACCCCCATGCTTGGTTCTTTGCATTAAAGTCCCCCATTATAAGAACTCTGCCTCCTTGTGAGAAGGACAGAACAGACTCCAATCGGTCCAAGAGCAATGCGCAGTCCACCCGTGGAGGCAAGTATACGCTTACTAGGGTGAATGGTTGACCATGTCCACTTATTCTTGCAGCCACTATATGTGGGGAACAGAACTGGATGAGTGGCATAACTTCCAATCGACTGTCGAATACTGCTATTACTGCTTTTGGTTGACTGTCCTCATCTCCTTTACAAATCAATCTGGTGGCCATTCCCATCCCCACAACTCTCCCCTGTTGATAGGAAGGCTCCTGGAACGCCGCAACACTGATCCTTTCCTCTGCAACTAACTGCCTCACCTGGTCAGCTACCAAATGCTGCCTATTTAAATTGTGCTGGAGAACGACGAGATTCCTTGTGGTCGTTATGTCCCATAGTCGGTTGCCCGCACATACTGCTGGATAGCCTTCTTAAGTGAGGGGCATCCAGAGCTCCCAGCATCATGACTGCACTCCATCAATGCCGCCTTGCAGTTCACACAGCAAGGTGTTTTTTGCCTATTGGGACAGTCCCTGAATGCGTGGTCAAGCCCGGCACACCAACCGCAAATCTGCTTATTTCTGCATACAGAAGAGACATGGCCATACAATTGACATTTATAGCATCGACTAACATTAATATTATCCTGTATGCGACATGAGAACCAGATGAGTTTTACTCTGCCAATGTCCAAGAGATGCTTTCTCATTACTGGACTGACCTGTACGACCCAGTGGGTCATGGGCTTGTCCTTGGGCCCAACCTTGTATACAGGAATGAATTGCTCTTTTACTTTCTCCTTTGGGATGTTTGGGATGCTGTTTTCCATGAATGCTTCTACAAGTTCCTCACCACTCCACGTTGTCGGGACATCAAAGATTGTCATTCTGGGTAGCCTGTGTGGTGCTATTGTCACCTCCAAACCAGCCTTCTTTAGGTCCTCATTGTCCTGCAATACCTGATGGTCCGCCTGTTCAGGGATATCAAGTGCTATTCTGCCCCCTCTAGTTGGTCGGACATTGGATATTTCTATGCCAATATTCCCTGGTTTAACTGCTTCCATGAATTTGGCCAGCACATCACTCCCATCCTTGGCACTGACCATGATGGTCTTGTCCTTTTTGGGCGTTGGACCTCCTTTATCTATGAGCTGTGATCGGATTGCAGCCTTGAACTGCCTTATCCGTGGTGCTCGTGGAGTCTCCACTTTCTCCAACTGAGGTTGACCTCCACCCTCCACAGCTGCGGCATAGCTCAACTTCTTCTCAGTCCTTGCCTTCTTCCTCCAGTCCGCTCGGTCCATACGCCACTCACCAGTCTCATCCTTGTTGGGGGTACCATCCTTTTCTCTGAGCTCAACAAAGCGTTCAGACATCTGCTTGATAGCCAACAGGGTTTCAGCCCCTGCTGGATCGGCTTTGCATCCCTTGAGATCCTCTCTGATAGCCTCAACGGTCCTCATTATGGGCGAGTAGCTATTGCTTGATGTTGAGGTGTGCTCCCTTAGGCACACCTCTCTATAAGCTCTCAGTTGGCCTGCCAGGTACGTGTTGTCCGCTAGTATACGGGTAGCGGACGCTGTAATCTTCCCCAGGATGCCCTCCAATAAATTAATTTGCACCTTGTTCAGTTTGCTTTCTGCACTAACAATATATTCTGATATCTGCTGAACAGACTCCTGCAGTTCATCCATGGGTTTCATGTAAGCCTCATATTCATCTTCTCGTTGAGAATCAGCCTTCCTCTTCTTTGCTGGATCACTCTTTTGTGTCGGCCCCTTTGAACCACCAGGGGTCAGAGGTGGAGATCTCATAAGTGTATTGCCTATAAAGCTCACATTCTGTACTCCTCCAGGCTTGTTGACTTGGGACAGTCTTCTATCATCATCCATATTGCTCAAATTACCATCTCGATTACTCATTTAAGAGATCTGATTGTGTAAGAGCAGTCCCAAACAACCTCAACCCAAATTGGGTTGGGTTATGGGGAATATGTCTGCTTACCCTGTAAAGAGGAAGAAAATCAAATCCACCAAGCTGATACCTGGTCAGGTTCCAGACCAGTACTCGGTCAGCCCCCAGAAGAATACCCGGTCAACCTCCAGAAGGATACCCGGTCAGCCTCCAACCGATCCAGCAAGCAAATACCTGGTCAGGCTCCAGACCGTCTAAAACCCGACCCAGCACAGGGAAAAGTGGAGAGCTCCTACAACCTCCTGTTGGCCTAATACCCAGAACACCAAATTCCCCTTTTATTTTCCAGAAAATTCCCCTCCAAGGGACCCTGAAGGGGGGGTAAATGTCCAGAAATCCCTATAAGGCAACAAAGGAAGACAGGCCCTCTGATTGGCCACCCAGTGGTTCACCTGATCTCCCTACCAGGGAGGGATATCTTACTTGACCCTGATTGGCCAACTGAGAAGTAAACAAGTAACCATATATGGGTATGAGTGATATAGGCTTACCTTATTGGCTGAGGCCCTCCTCTTCACCCTGCCACTCCTCCTTGATCACCTCCCACCAGTCACCTCCAATACCTGCCTATTCCTTCAAGCTAGGAATTAGGCCCAAACAAAAGTCCTCAAAAATAGGCCAAAAACTGTCCGGATCTTCACCAATTTTTGCAAAAATCTTCCCTATACTGAACACTACCTGCAGTCCAAAAATGGTCCAAAAAACTCACTTTTTAACCACTTTTTGACACAAAAAACCACAGAGCACCTGCACTGAACTGTTCACAACTCAAGAGTAAACAACAACAACTAACCATCCCTAACCAGCCCGAACCACCCTAACCAGCCCGAACCAGCCCGAACCAGCCCGAACCAGCCCTAACCATCCCGAACCAGCCCGAACCAGCCCGAACCAGCCCGAACCAGCCCGAACCAGCCCGAACCAGCCCTAACCAGCCCTAACCAGCCCGAACCAGCCGAACCAGCCGAACCAGCCCGAACCAGCCCTAACCAGCCCGAACCATCCCTAACCATCCCTACCAGCCCTAACCATCCCTAACCATCCCTAACCATCCCTAACCATCCCTAACCATCCCTAACCATCCCTAACCATCCCTAACCAGCCCTAACCATCCCTAAACCATCCCTAACCATCCCTAACCATCCCTAACCATCCCTAACCATCCCTAACCATCCCTAACCATCCCTAACCATCCCTAACCATCCCTAACCATCCCTAACCATCCCTAACCATCCCTAACCATCCCTAACCATCCTAACCATCCCTAACCATCCCTAACCATCCTAACCATCCCTAACCATCCCTAACCATCCCTAACCATCCCTAACCATCCCTAACCCATCCCTAACCATCCCTAACCATCCCTAACCATCCCTAACCATCCCTAACCATCCCTAACCATCCCTAACCATCCCTAACCATCCTAACCATCCATGAACAAAGGAATATCACTTCCAATGTCGTTCGTCATATGTGAGTTGGACAGTGGTTATGTATTATCATAGGTCCATTCCTTTGTTCTATCGGCCGGTCTCTTTGAAGTTGAGGGGACTAAGTACAAAAGAATTTTACTTCCAATAACGTTTATCAAGTCATATGTGAGGTAGTGATTGGTTATGGGTTATCATTAGTATATTCCTTTGATTATCGGCGGCTTCTTTGTAGTTGAGGTGGTTCATGAACAAAGGAATAACACTTCCAATGTCGTTCGTCATATGTGAGGTGAACAGTGGTTATGTATTATCATAGGTCCATTCCTTTGTTCTATCGGCGGTCTCTTTGAAGTTGAGGCGGACTAAGTACAAAAGAATTTTACTTCCAATAACGTTTATCAAGTCATATGTGAGGTAGTGATTGGTTATGGGTTATCATTAGTATATTCCTTTGATTATCGGCGGCTTCTTTGTAGTTGAGGCGGTTCATGAACAAAGGAATAACACTTCCAATGTCGTTCGTCATATGTGAGGTGAACAGTGGTTATGTATTATCATAGGTCCATTCCTTTGTTCTATCGGCGGTCTCTT
This sequence comes from Apolygus lucorum, assembly GCA_009739505.2. Classification (NCBI taxonomy): domain Eukaryota; kingdom Metazoa; phylum Arthropoda; class Insecta; order Hemiptera; family Miridae; genus Apolygus; species Apolygus lucorum. The sequence continues at coordinate 28,539 of WIXP02000099.1, forward strand.
TGAAGTTGAGGCGGACTAAGTACAAAAGAATTTGACTTTCAATAACGTTTATCAAGTCATATGTGAGGTAGTGATTGGTTATGGGTTATCATTAGTATATTCCTTTGATTATCGGCGGCTTCTTTGTAGTTGAGGCGGTTCATGAACGAAGGAATATATTTTCCAATGTCGTTCGTCATATGTGAGGTGAACAGTGGTTATGTATTATCATAGATCCATTCCTTTGTTCTATCGGCGGTCTCTTTGAAGTTGAGGCGGACTAAGTACAAGAGAATTTGACTTTCAATAACGTTTATCAAGTCATATGTGAGGTAGTGATTGGTTATGGGTTATCATTAGTCTATTCCTTTGATTATCGGCGGCTTCTTTGATGTTGAGGCGGTTCATGTACAAAGGAATGTCACTTCCAATATCGTTCGTCATATGTGAGGTGGACAGTGGTTATGTATTTTCATACGTCCATTCCTTTGTTCTATCGGCGGTCTCTTTGATATTGAGTCGGACTGAGTACAAAAGAATTTGACTTGCAGTAACGTTTATCAAGTCATTTGTGAGGTGGTGATTGGTTCTGGGTAATCATTAGTATATTCTTTTGATTATCGGCGGCTTCTTTGATGTTGAGGCGGTTCATGTACAAAGGAATGTCACTTCCAATATCGTTCGTCATATGTGAGGTGGACAGTGGTTATGTATTTTCATACGTCCATTCCTTTGTTCTATATGCGGTCTCTTTGATATTGAGTCGGACTGAATAAGGATTTGACTTGCAATAACGTTTATCAAGTCATTTGTGAGGTGGTGATTGGTTCTGGGTTATCATTAGTATATTCCTTTGATTATCGGCGGCTTCTTTGATGTTGAGGCGGTTCATGTACAAAAGAATATCACTTCCAATATCGTTCGTCATAATATGACATATTATGTGAGGTGGACAGTGGTTATGTATTATCATAGGTCCATTCCTTTGTTCTATCGGCGGTCTCTTTGAAGTTGAGGCGGACTAAGTACAAAAGAATTTGACTTTCAATAACGTTTATCAAGTCATATGTGAGGTAGTGATTGGTTATCGGTTATCATTAGTATATTCCTTTGATTATCGGCGGCTTCTTTGTAGTTGAGGCGGTTCATGAACAAAGGAATATCACTTCCAATGTCGTTCGTCATATGTGAGGTGAACAGTGGTTATGTATTATCATAGGTCCATTCCTTTGTTCTATCGGCGGTCTCTTTGAAGTTGAGGCGGACTAAGTACAAAAGAATTTGACTTTCAATAACGTTTATCAAGTCATATGTGAGGTAGTGATTGGTTATGGGTTATCATTAGTATATTCCTTTGATTATCGGCGGCTTCTTTGTAGTTGAGGCGGTTCATGAACAAAGGAATATCACTTCCAATGTCGTTCGTCATATGTGAGGTGGACAGTGGTTATGTATTATCATAGGTCCATTCCTTTGTTCTATCGGCGGTCTCTTTGAAGTTGAGGCGGACTAAGTACAAAAGAATTGTAGTTTCAATATCGTTTATCAAGTCATATGTGAGGTAGTGATTGATTATGGGTTATCATTAGTATATTCCTTTGATTATCGGCGGCTTCTTTGTAGTTGAGGCGGTTCATGAACAAAGGAATATCACTTCCAATGTCGTTCGTCATATGTGAGGTGAACAGTGGTAACGTATTATCATAGGTCCATTCCTTCGTTCTATCGGCGGTCTCTTTGAAGTTGAGGCGGACTAAGTACAAAAGAATTTGACTTTCAAAAACGTTTATCAAGTCATATGTGAGGTAGTGATTGGTTCTGGGTTATCATTAGTCTATTCCTTTGATTATCGGCGGCTTCTTTGATGTTGAGGCGGTTCATGTACAAAGGAATGTCACTTCCAATATCGTTCGTCATATGTGAGGTGGACAGTGGTTATGTATTTTCATACGTCCATTCCTTTGTTCTATCGGCGGTCTCTTTGATATTGAGTCGGACTGAGTACAAAAGAATTTGACTTGCAATAACGTTTATCAAGTCATTTGTGAGGTGGTGATTGGTTCTGGGTTATCATTAGTCTATTCCTTTGATTATCGGCGGCTTCTTTGATGTTGAGGCGGTTCATGTACAAAAGAATATCACTTCCAATATCGTTCGTCATATGTGAGGTGGACAGTGGTTATGTATTATCATAGGTCCATTCCTTTGTTCTATCGGCGGTCTCTTTGAAGTTGAGGCGGACTAAGTACGAAAGAATTTGACTTTCAATAACGTTTATCAAGTCATATGTGAGGTAGTGATTGGTTATGGGTTATCATTAGTATATTCCTTTGATTATCGGCGGCTTCTTTGTAGTTGAGGCGGTTCATGAACAAGGGAATATCACTTCCAATGTCGTTCGTCATATGTGAGGTGAACAGTGGTTATGTATTATTGTTGTGGACGGATAGCACTGTCACTCTTTCAGGGCGGGAGTCTCGGAAAGGGACGTCACCTAGCTGCTGACGAGGAAGGAATGGAAAGTGGAACACGGACTGAGGAGGGGGGCGGCCCTGTGACGGGAACTGTAGGCCCGTGGTGGATTCATTCGTTGTGTGAGTGACCTGATTAAAGGTACCATTTTTCCCACAAGTTTTCCGTGTGTCTTAGTTTTCCCTAAGTCCATAAAGAGCCTAGAAAAGGGATACAACAACTTGGCGCAGTCTACTACTCGAATTTACAGCTACAATCAGGAAACAACTATCTTCAAGTCGTTTCTTTTGAAGTGGGTAAGTACCTTCCAAGTTCTCTTACCTTTTCTGACTTGTTGATTTCCATTTTATTTTCTGATTGTGGCGCTCCCATATATTTTTCTTCTTTTCTTTCTCAAACTTCTTTGTTACTTAAATTAATAATTAACAAGCAACTAGTTATTTCATTTCACTTGACCACGACCGGCGTCTTCGAACCGCGCTCGAGGGTGACCTACTTTTAACGCCGACGCCGTTTTTTTTTCTCTCTCTCGCCATCTTTAGTTGCTCGAGTAATTTATTCATCTTTAATTCATTTATTTTTCTTTTCTCCTTCCCGTACGGCCCTTTTCGAATTTTAACGAACACGGACAACAACTGAAAACGGACTGGACCACGTAACAACGGAAACTTATCACACGTGACTTGAACGTTATCTCTGCTATCTCGTATCACTGATTCCTTATCTTCTTCCTCTTCACCTTTGCATTTATTCGTCCCCTTCCACTCAACGGCGGTCATTGTGTTGGTGGTGCTGTGTTGCTGCGTTTCTTTCCTTGAACTTTTGAACGAGTTTTACCTTGTGGTTTTTTTCTCGTCCCTCACTCCTTTATGTCAACTCTACTACATTACTATTTCATGTAATTTCATTTATATTATCATTATTATTTTTATCTGTTATAATTCATTGTTTGTTTTTTTCTTCTTTTTCACTCTCCTATTTTTCTTTTGTTTAGTTCACCTTATAGTTCATTTGCACTAATTGTCATGGAGGGTGCAGCACGTTCCCGTCCTTCAGGGTTAGGCCGCATGGTTGATCACTTTGGGGCATTCATGGGGGTTACCAATCGGTCCAAGTCAAGAGGTACCTCTCCCCAATCCCATGGTCTGAATGGACCATCGACTCCACCCCCTCCTGGCTACCCACCTACGCCCGATCAGGGAGACAATGACCTTCCACTGCATCCACCTTCACCACTTTCTCCCCGCTCCAACTTCCACCAGGGCATAGATTTGGATGGAGCTTGTTCAACTCCACGCCCTCACCGGGTGGATCCATTAGTTTTTGCAGGGCTGTCTGGTACCCCTTTAGAGGGGGGATCAGTTGACTACAGAGCCTCTGGGCAGCCCAACCAACCTATGGCGGCAGAGGGGAATGCAGGTGTTGTTGAGGGTGTGCTGACAGTGGTCAGGGACATGCAGTCAAGATTAGGGGCAGTGCTTCAGCTAGTAGCTACGGTCCAATCAGGCCAGGGGGCCCTGCATCAGGAAGTGCAGGCGCTTCGGGAAGAGTTCAGGATAGGTCAAGGCTCCCTTTTGAGGGAGATTGCCACACTGCGTAATGAGGTGCAGTCAAACCACCGGGCTACAACTGACACCCTGAATTTCTTAGGTGATGCTTTGGCTGGTGTCTCTAGCCGGGTTCAGGACTTGCAAGTAGAGGTTAGAGAGATGAGAGATCTGATTGGGGATGACCAACAAGCTCACGCTGAGAGCAACGTGGTTGGTATAGAATCCACTAACCCATTTTTAGATGCCCCAAGGCCAGTGGTGACACCACCCAACCACAGGGGCCCTCCACCCTTGGTGCCGGGTGTACAAGAGGGGGGGAGAGGCCACAGCACTCCTGCTGTCAGGGACAGGAGGGTGACATTTGAAGATGGCATTAACCGGCCTGGGCACATAAGTATTAACACAACAGCACCTGTAACCCACCAAAGTCAGGTTCATGCCCTGGGGCCAGCTAACATTGCAGCCCCATATGAGGCAGCCACCCAGAACATGACCCACCAAACAGACTATCACAGGCAAACCATGTTCTGCACCCCTGGTGACTCCCTTATTAGAGACTCGACAGGAGCGCCAAAGGGTGTAGACTACCTGTTGAAGCTGGCTAGCCAACTCGTCCCTACCTACACTGGCGATAAAGGGAGCGATATCGATGATTTTCTGACGAGACTCCAGCACCTTAGAGGTTGCTGTGAGGCACCAGATCATCTCTGGGTCTTCGTAGCAAAAGCCAGACTGGCAGGCCCAGCACGGGCCCTGATCTACAAGGAGCTTCTGCCTGCTCAAACTGCCACCCTCGAAGCTCTGGAGATTGAACTTCGCCGGAGGTTTGAGGGCATCCATACAAGTGCCTACTACCTGGAGCTAGCAAACCAGGCAAGGCTTAACCAAGGGGAAGCGGTGGAAGCATTTGGGAGCAGAATCAGGGAGCTTTTAACTAAGGCCTGGGGCGCTAACCATCCATTTATTGAGGTTCATGGGAAAGACTACTTTGCCAAGGGGCTCCCCAAGGAGCAGGCTCGATTCATCTTCCAGGCTAGACCACTGACTCTGGCAGAGGCCATAGCCAAGGCGGTAGACTACCGAGAGGTTGAATTCCTTTTGGGAACTGGAGAGAAAGTAACCTCCTGTCCTCCTAAAGCACCCATTGTCCATACACTTACAATTACAGCTGATGGTAGAGATCCCCAACAAGGGCAGACATCTACTCAGCCACAGAACCTGCCCAGAACACCAACTCCACCCCCTGTCGAGACGGGGAAGCAAAAAACAGGGCAGAATGGGAACTGGAGGAGACCCTCCAGAATGTACTGCCCATTCTGCAACGTGAACCAGCATTGGCCAAGCCAGTGCGATTATCGCCATGATGGTCCCAAGGCAGGCCAAGCTCCCATAAGACAAGATGGGCAAGGCCGCCCAGCCAGCAAGTCCACAAGGAGCCCAACTAATTCTGGGGCCCCAAACGGGAAAGGCGGGCAGAACCCGCCACAAGCATAAATATACAAAGCAACCCAACAACTCTGCGGCGTGTGGTCCAAGTATCACTGGGAGGGGAGCCGCTGTTTGCCGTCAAGGGGAAGGTTGGAACCCACCATGGAACCATCATTGTTGACACAGGGTCAGAAATCACCCTGGTGGATCCCACAATTTGTACTGGCCCATTGGAACCTCTTCATGTGACTATACTGGGAATTGGTGACGCGCCCGTCCAGCCCCTAGGGGTTACCACTGTTCAGGTGGAACTTAATGGGGAGCAACCATTCCCAGTTAGAGCAGCTGTTTGTAGCCTGAACCGCCCTGCTCTCCTTTTACTAGGATGTGACGTCCTGAAGGAGAGAGGAGCTATACTCAACGTTCGGACTCAAACTGTCACATGGGGAGACAAGAGAACACAACAGTCTCATGTACCCCAGGAAGAAGCACGTGCAACTTCCGTCCTTCCGGGGGAGACAAAGACTAAAGCTACATTGTCAACAACGGTTAGAATACCGCCAAATTCAATTGCTCTTCTCTGTCTGCGGCCATGTACTCAAGAAGGTGACCAACACTTCCCCCCAGATGAAACCTCTCAGTTAGCAACGGTTTTCACCCCACAATTTGAAAACTGTGATGGCCTGTTGCTGGCAAGAACGGTAAGCAGCCGACTAAACCCCCTTGCCCTCGCTTTCAACCCTTCCAATGCAGAAGTAGTGCTGCATGAAAATGCATCGTTGGGGGAGGTTGAAGATCTTGACCACACACCCACTGAAGCATCAGAGCGAGGCTTCCAATGCTCCCTAGCCACTATGAACAATGCATCAGACTCCAAAGGGAGCACCACAGTGAGTAACACCAGGATATTGGCATTCCAGGAAGCTGTTGCAGCAAAGCTCCAACACCTTTCCACCAGTGACCAAGGCCTCCTTCTCACTACTTTAACTGAGTACCAGGACATATTCAGCTTTGAGGGGCATGAAATCCTGGGATGCACTGACTTGGTAACTCACTCCATAGACACGGGGACTAGCCCCCCAGTGAGAGCACGGCCCTACAGAGTGGCTCATGCCCAGAAACCCATCCTTCGCCAGTTAGTGAAGGAGCAACTGGACGAGAGTGTTATAAAGGAGTCAAGCAGTGCTTGGTCATCTCCTGTAGTCCTGGTCCCTAAGAAATCTGGATCTGGCCTCCAGTGGAGAATGTGCATTGATTACCGTAGGCTCAATGCAGTAACAAAACCCTCATTCTACCCCCTACCCAGAATTGATGAATACCTGGACAAGCTGGGGGGGTCAAAATACTTCACCACTCTAGATCTGAAGAGTGGCTATTATCAAGTTTCCATGTCTCCAGAGGATGCACCCAAAACCGCTTTTGTAACCGATGAAGGCTGCTATGAGTATACCAGACTCCCATTCGGATTACAGGGAGCTCCAGCAACCTTCCAGCGGCTAGCCATGATGCTTATCAAGGAACTTGGGTCACTGCACGCGCTCGCCTTCCTAGATGACTTGATCCTTTCCATCCAGACTTCAAGTCACATTCCCAGGACCTTTGCCAGTATTTCAGGTCTTGAGAAATGCTGGCCTCACCCTTCAGCTATCAAAGTGCCATTTTGCACAACCTGAAGTCCGTTATCTTGGACATATTGTCTCAAGCAAGGGCATCAGGCCAGATAACCAAAAGCTCATGGCAGTATCTGAATTCGCTACACCCTATAACCTCAAACAACTTCGATCATTCTTGGGCTTATGCTCTTATTACCGCCGCTTTGTTGAGAACTTCTCAAAAATAGCAAAGCCCCTGAATGACCTATCGAAGAAGGATGTACAATTCATTTGGACACCAAGGTGCGAGGAAGCCTTCCAAACCCTAAAAGCCAGGCTAGTCTCACCCCCTGTCCTTGCTTATCCAGACCTATCCAAGCCCTTCATCCTGGCAACGGATGGTAGCAAAGAGGGACTGGGATGTGTGCTATCGCAAATGGTTAATGATGAAGAGCACCCAGTGGCCTATGCATCACGTCGCACGAGCCATGCAGAGGAAAGCTCATATTGTGCAACAGATCTAGAGCTAGCTGCCCTTATTTATGGAATTGATCAATTCCGTCACTATCTGTGGGGTGTTGAGTTCACGGTCATAACTGACCATTCAGCCCTTCGATATCTCAACACCCACAGGGATTTGAATTCAAGGCTTACTCGGTGGGCACTAAAGCTTAGTGAGTTCCGATTTACTATAAAACACAAAGCTGGAACTGCCCATATGAATGCAGACGCCCTGTCTAGATGCTACATTTGTTTCACAGCTGGTGCACAGCACTGGCCCACCATCCAAGTGGATGAAATTCGGCAGAAGCAGGAAGAGGATGAGCCTACCAAATCCCTAATAGGCAGTTTCTGACCTCTACAAAATGTCTTCCAATGGGCTCTTATGCCGGGTTACACCCTCAGGCTGGAAAATAGTTCTACCAACCACTCTGAGGCAACGTATCCTCGAATTGCACCATGACCTACCACAATCAGGCCATGGTGGTACCCAGAAGACATTGAGTAGAGTCAAACAAACATACTGGTGGCCTGGATTAAGAAGGGACGTTACCAACTATGTCAACTCATGCCACGCATGCTCTCAAAGGAAGCACTATGGGCGGAAAGTTGCCCCATTGGGAGAGATGTCAGAACCTTCCACTTGCTTTGACCAGCTGAGTGCTGACATAGTTGGTCCACTACCGCTCACCCCCCAGGGGCCATAAGTACATTCTTAGTGTGCTGGACCAGTTCTCAAGACACATCGAGTTCTACCCCTTGGTGAATCAATCTTCCGAGATGGTAGCTCACGCTCTTCTACAACACTTTGGACGCTATGGTGCACCCAAACAGTTGCTCACAGATCAAGGAGCTGATTTTACATCTGAACTCATGCACCACTTTTGCCAATTCTTCAAAGTAAGGCGCATTTGCACAACTGCATACCACCCCATGTCCAATGGTCGAGTGGAACGAATCCACAGGACAATGGCAGACATCTTGTCCCACTATGTCAATAAGGCACAGAATAACTGGGGACGAGTGCCTGCCACTGGTACAGATGGTTATCAATTCGAGCGTACACACAGCCACCAAATTCTCGCCCTACGAAGTGGTCTACGGAAGGTCATGAACCTACCAGCACCCTCTGACATGGACCTGGGGGAAGATGTAGAACCTTACGTCAGCCATGTGGAACAGTTGCGAGCCACTCTGGAAGTACTATGGGGAGAGGTAAGGTTAGCTCAAGAGACATCGGCTAGGCAAACAAGGCAAATTACTACAACAGAAAGCCACCAAGACAACTTTCAAGGTAG
>WIXP02000100.1:0-47511 GCA_009739505.2 Apolygus lucorum
TTTATTTTTTATTTATTCAGATGTACCAGCCTACAATAAGGCAAACATCAGTCATAGACATAATACAAAATAATATAATGGTACAGAAATAAAAGAAATAAAAGAACCAACGAATCAGGCTGGGTTTAAATAACAGGAAGGATGAGAGAAAAAGTAAAATAAAAAAATAATAATTCAACCTATGATTGGTGAAAGTTGTCCAGTGGGTGGAGGCTACGCAAGCGGGCCCCCACCCGCCGGCCGGGCGCCACCCGACCGGCCCCGGGCCCACCCACCATGGCGGCTCCCCATACCAGGCACCCAACGGCCACGACGCACAGCACAAATACTGAACGCCACCACCGCCAGATAAACCCTGCACCACGATCTCTGGCAAGTAGCCGAGAACGAGGCACCAAGGAGACCGCCCCCGGGACCAACCAGGCGACAGCCCAACCAACGAGGGAGGACATCCACAAACACACACTCATACATACAATAAATACAATCACACCACTGTTAGACATTGAAAACTCAAAATATCACAGATAACTACACAAATATCACAGCTGAAAATATAACATAACGACAAAAAACAACTAGACAGAGTACTTGTATAAAAAATTCCTCTGCTAGATAAGACGACATAGGTACCTAATATTAAAAAAATAGAGAAAACTTGATTCGAGTAACTTTAGATTGATTCGTTGGTCTTAATTTAATACAAAAAAATCTAGTATATTTATACAGGTTTATTAACCCACTCAATGTTGTAAAACTCATCAACAGAATAAAGTTCGGCTTGCACAAGATTGACTTTAAGCGTCCTGATAAATGTCTTTTCCGGAAGGTTGCGGATCTTGAGAGGTAAAGCATTGAACAGTCTTGGACCAACTTGATACGGGTTATTTCGCAGTGCAACGCTGAGGCGAGTGAAAGGGATAGCAATGTCATCTCTAATTCTAGTATTAAAACGATGGGCGCTCGACATCAGGAGAGGGAGATTCGATTTAACGAGGCAGAGGACTGCAAAGGCATATGCGCCTGGCAGAGTCAGGATTCCGAGACGAGAGAATGATCCTTTACAGCTTTCACTCCAACCCAAGCCCGCCAGGATACGAACTGCTCGCTTTTGGAGTCTAAATACGTCCACTGAGTGACTAGAATTTCCCCACAACAGCAGGCAATATAACATTCTACTTGAGAAACAGGCGTGGTAAACAGATAACAACATCTTCTTAGAAACAGCTTTAGACAATCTTCGCAACATGAACGTACACGATGTTAGTTTAGGAATAAGCGACTCGATATGAGGCTGCCAAGATAATCGGTTGTCAATAGTCAACCCTAGGAAATTGACTGATTGGTCCTGCCGACGATTCAATGCGAAGTTGAGGATTTGTGTTTTCTCTTTGTTCAGCAACAGACCATTTGTAGAACACCATTTCTCGATCAACTCACTATCACAACTAAGACTCCTCTGTAACTCAATCGGACCAGAGCCCATTGCCAGGTTTGTCACATCATCAGCAAATAAGAAAACACTGCCGGACTTCATGAATTGATACGCCAGGTCATTTATAAAAATTAGAAAACAGCATGGTCCAAGGACACTCCCCTGCTTGACTCCACATGGTATGTCAACCTCCTTAGACAGAGATCCATTGTAAGAAACCACCTGCTTCCACCCCTCAAGAAAACCTTTGAAGAAAGATACCGTCACTGATGAGAGACCATAATACTCTAGTTTCTTCAGTAGCAAGCTATGATCAACCAAATCAAATGCTTTGGAGAGGTCATGAAGATGTATTGAGGCTTGCTGTTTATTCTCCAAAGCTTGAAGAATATGGACAATCAACGATGAAGCTGCTGACGAAGTGTTTCTACCTTTTCGGAATCCAAACTGCTGGGAGTGCAGAAGAGCATTTTCTTCCAGATGAGCACTCAATCTTTTCAGTACTAGATGCTCGAGAATTTTGACAAAAATAGGGAGTTTTGATATGGGGCGGTAGTTATCATAGTCCATCGAGTTGCCTTTCTTAGGTATTGGAGTTATAACCGTTTTTTTGAGACACTCCGGGAATACACCAGCCTCGAAACATCGATTGATGATGAAGGTTAAAGGCTCAATAATGTTAGGGGCTACAGCCTTGACAATGGGAGAATTTATTCCCAGAAAATCAGCGGCACCACTGCTATTCAGTGCAGCTATGGTAGCATACACCTCTTCGACCGTTACTTGCTGCAGAGCAAATGTATTATGAGAAACAGGAGCTCGGTGCAGAAACTCAAGGAAACCTGGAGAAATTGAAGACAAAGTACGCTGCTCAAAGACTCGGGCGAAAGATTCACTGAAGCCGCTGCAATTCAAGTTTGCACCTTGTTGATGGTTACAAACTTTAACATTAAGTTCATCATGAACTACCTGCCAGCAGGCTTTTTGCAGGTTAGGAGCATTTTTTATTCTGATATCATTAGCCTCCCGATTAAACCGGTGTAATGCTCTTCTATACTTGTTACGAGCGATGCAAGCCAAAATACTGAAGTCATAACTACTTGAAGAACGAGATAAATCCTTGAAAGAATGATACTCGTCTCGAAGATCGATGAGCTCCTGGGAAAACTTAAACTTGTGCTTGTGCCTCTTAGATGATCCTTGCCTTGTTCGATATGTCCAAGGGCATGAAGCGTCCAATGCCGAAATGAATATTCTTAAAAACTCAGAAGCTGAGGCCTCGGCACAAACGGCCTGATACACCGTAAACCAGGTCTCCGATGAGAGCCAATAGCATAGATGAAGAATATTGTCCGGTTTAGTGAGCCTGGAGCGTGTAAAGATAGGATCAACGGGGGGGATATTTTTAAACAAACGAAGTTCCACTCCACAATGATCGCTGAATTTCGCTCCGCTAATAGATGTCCTGTACCACTGAGATCCATAATTCGTAATGAACACATCTAAACAAGATGGGTCACCTGGCTGGTTTCCACTAGGATGTCTTGTGAATTCACGGAGAGTAACACTGAGCCCATAGGCCTCGAGTAAGTTCACAAACAGACGCTGGTTACTGAGGTACAAAGGGTTCGAGCAAATGTGTTCGAAATGGACATTAAAGTCGCCCATAAGAACAGTCATTCGGTTGCGTTTGCAGATCAAGGACAACAGACAATCCATCTGCTTCATAAAATGCTCAAAATTACTTTGGTATGGAGGCCTGTATATACAGCATATGGTTAAATTGAGAGACTCTATGTTGATAGCCGAGACTTCACAAACATCCTCAACTGATATATCGACAATGTTAATTTCAGCAGAAACAATCCCCTGCCGAACAAATAGGGCTGATCCTCCTCCTCTTTTAAGCTTCCTTGAAAAATATGAGGCTATGTAGAATCCAGAAGGTGTGTGAAAAGAGATTTCGTCCAAATTACACCAGTGTTCGGTAACACCAATAACTGAGATGTCGCTGCGATCCTCCAAGAAGAACTCAATTTCACGCAATTTAGAGCGTAGACCCTGAATATTCACCAGAAGGAGGGAAGAGTCGACACTCCTACCTGGCACGTCAGTATGGTGTGATTTGTGTCAGAGCACAGCCGGCTTTGTCTGCAAAAACTCATTAAAATCCCGTTCGAATGGCAATGTAATCACAGTTGAAGGGTGCTCGAAACTCAAGATCGCCAACTGAATCCTTCTGCCAAGGATCCGTCGAGCTACACGATTGTAGAATGGATTTGTCGTCTTAGACAAGATCATGGTCTTGTCTATTAGGCTTACTTCAATTACCTTAACATTCTTGAACTTTGAGGGCAAGCCAAGTAGAAATTTATTGAGGCGACAGATCTCCTTGTTGACAGAGGACCACCATGGAAGCAAATAGTTGAAGGGTGCAAGCATAATGACGACCTTAATATTGGCGTCTCTAAATTTCGCAAACTTTTGCAACAGCACATGCTTGAAGTATTTCAAATTATTATATGCGACGTCAATTGAACCAGCAGACAAGATAACATAATCCGGTAGGTTTTTACGACTCAATAGGGAGTCGGACAGTTCGGACAAAGAATCAGAACCAGCGTGCAGCGAGGATGTCACGAAAGTAACAGGAAAAGGTGAGCGGATTTCATTCCTCATCCTCTTCAGGTAAGAATCCCCCATAAACACCACCTTCCTCACAACGTCCCCGCAACCAGCATTCGGCTGGACAGCCAAACCCGGAGCAGGAGATGTAAACAATGGCTCGACAGGCGATTGAGGAGAGTCCAGGCGGGCAGAATCCACATCATTCCTATCATAAACCATTGTCGGCCCATTAGGTAGACTATGCTTCGGAACGGTATTGTCAGTCAGCGAGCCAGAACCCCCAGCACCGTCAATGAGTCCCACCCCCCGCGTGGGTGGAGAGACAGCACCAAGCACTTGTTTAGCACAATGACCCACCTCGACCAATTCCACCAGCTGTGAAAGACGAGACTCAAGCCTGTCAAGTCGACTGCAGAGGCTCTCCGGAGCACCCTCAGTGGAGACTGCAAGGCACCCTAAGACTCCATCACGGGACCCAACAGTCTGAGAAGAAACATCAGCGGACGACACCAACTTACATTGCGTGCCAAATTCTATGCATTCGGGGGGTACAGGAAGCCTAACAAGTCTCCCTTCAAGCCTCCTGATTTTTTTCTTCAATTCAATGTTGGATTGTTCAAGTGCAGCTTTTTCCACTCCCCACTGGTCCTCACGATGGAGATGATTAGTAACAGAGTCATCAAAAGAGGCCCTTGAAACTCGGTAGGCATCCTCGAGAACAGAAAACTCTCGTCGAAATCCATCGAGCTCGTCTAAACGGTCATTGACAGCTGAGAATAACCGCGAAATCGTATTGCAGAGAAATATGAGTTTATCTTCTTTATGATCTCTTATAAAGTCCTCTAAACCAATGATCAGCTCGTCTTTAATCTCGGATAACTCAGTATCACCCACATGACGGGTATAAATATTGTTCATTAATGAAACAGCTCTTGAGGATCCGTCCATAACAGACGACATATCTATGCTTAGGCAACCAGAACACCTTATGTGCGACGGGAAGTGTCACCTCTCAAGACAGGAGCGTGAATGAAATTGTAGGTAGTGGGTAGTATGACAGCAATCGAACACGCCGATGAGAGCAAAGGGTAATCTGAACAGTGATAAGTACGATGACAGATCACGAGACCACCAGTCAACAAACCGGACAGGTGTCAGAGACAGATTCTTTTATGCACGTGTCAAGGTCAAACGCCGACAGTTCACAATGCACGTGTCAAGGTCATTCACAATGCACGTGTCAAGGTCGTAGAGATAAAATGAAGGCGTCCCAAGTACAAGTAAGTAGGCCAATTAGCTAACTATTTAGCAATTAAAATAGTACGATGATCATGCAGATACTGACTTGAGACTGCGAACAATGGTGTTTAAAAGGTGAACGGACGTCCTCACAAAAAATCAAATTAAAAATCCACTTTTAAGACTTAAAAAACACCAAGAAAACAGAGCGGAGCCAGGAACCTGTTGACACTGCCAAGGGTGAGGCGAGACTGCTGGATATTCCTTTGTACATGAACCGCCTAAACATCAAAGAAGCCGCCGATAATCAAAGGAATAGACTAATGACAACCCAGAACCAATCACCACCTCACAACTGACTTGATAAACGTTTTTGAAAGTCAAATTCTTTTGTACTTAGTCCGCCTCAACATCAAAGAGACCGCCGATAGGACAAAGGAATGGACCTATGATAATACATAACCACTGTCCAACTCACATATGAAGAACGAAATTGGAAGTGATATTCCTTTGTACATGAACCGCCTCAACATCAAAGAAGCCGCCGATATTCAAAGGAATAGACTAATGATAACCCAGAACCAATCACCACCTCACAAATGACTTGATAAACGTTATTGCAAGTCAAATTCTTTTGTACTCAGTCCGACTCAATATCAAAGAGACCGCCGATAGAACAAAGGAATGGACGTATGAAAATACATAACCACTGTCCACCTCACATATGACGAACGACATTGGAAGTGATATTCCTTTGTTCATGAACCGCCTCAACTACAAAGAAGCCGCCGATAATCAAAGGAATATACTAATGATAACCCATAACCAATCACTACCTCACATATGACTTGATAAACGTTATTGAAAGTCAAATTCTTTTGTACTTAGTCCGCCTCAACTTCAAAGAGACCGCCGATAGAACAAAGGAATGGACCTATGATAATACATAACCACTGTTCACCTCACATATGACGAACGACATTGGAAGTGATATTCCTTTGTTCATGAACCGCCTCAACTACAAAGAAGCCGCCGATAATCAAAGGAATAGACTAATGATAACCCATAACCAATCACTACCTCACATATGACTTGATAAACGTTATTGAAAGTCAAATTCTTTGTACTTAGTCCGCCTCAACTTCAAAGAGACCGCCGATAGAACAAAGGAATGGACCTATGATAATACATAACCACTGTCCACCTCACATATGACGAACGACATTGGAAGTGATATTCCTTTGTTCATGAACCGCCTCAACTACAAAGAAGCCGCCGATAATCAAAGGAATAGACTAATGATAACCCATAACCAATCACTACCTCACATATGACTTGATAAACGTTATTGAAAGTCAAATTCTTTTGTACTTAGTCCGCCTCAACTTCAAAGAGACCGCCGATAGAACAAAGGAATGGACCTATGATAATACATAACCACTGTCCACCTCACATATGACGAACGATATTGGAAGTGATATTCTTTTGTACATGAACCGCCTCAACATCAAAGAAGCCGCCGATAATCAAAGGAATAGACTAATGACAACCCAGAACCAATCACTACCTCACATATGACTTGATAAACGTTTTTGAAAGTCAAATTCTTTTGTACTAGTCCGCCTCAACTTCAAAGAGACCGCCGATAGAACAAAGGAATGGACCTATGATAATACATAACCACTGTCCAACTCACATATGAAGAACGAAATTGGAAGTGATATTCCTTTGTACATGAACCGCCTCAACTACAAAGAAGCCGCCGATAATCAAAGGAATATACTAATGATAACCCATAACCAATCACTACCTCACATATGACTTGATAAACGTTATTGAAAGTCAAATTCTTTTGTACTTAGTCCGCCTCAACTTCAAAGAGACCGCCGATAGAACAAGGGAATGGACCTATGATAATACATAACCACTGTCCACCTCACATATGACGAACGATATTGGAAGTGATATTCCTTTGTACATGAACCGCCTCAACATCAAAGAAGCCGCCGATAATCAAAGGAATAGACTAATGATAACCCAGAACCAATCACTACCTCACATATGACTTGATGAACGTTTTTGAAAGTCGAATTCTTTTGTACTTAGTCCGCCTCAACTTCAAAGAGACCGCCGATAGAACAAAGGAATGGACCTATGATAATACATAACCACTGTTCACCTCACATATGACGAACGACATTGGAAGTGATATTCCTTTGTTCATGAACCGCCTCAACTACAAAGAAGCCGCCGATAATCAAAGGAATAGACTAATGATAACCCAGAACCAATCACCACCTCACAAATGACTTGATAAACGTTATTGCAAGTCAAATTCTTTTGTACTCAGTCCGACTCAATATCAAAGAGACCGCCGATAGAACAAAGGAATGGACGTATGAAAATACATAACCACTGTCCACCTCACATATGACGAACGACATTGGAAGTGATATTCCTTTGTTCATGAACCGCCTCAACTACAAAGAAGCCGCCGATAATCAAAGGAATATACTAATGATAACCCAGAACCAATCACTACCTCACATATGACTTGATAAACGTTTTTGAAAGTCAAATTCTTTTGTACTTAGTCCGCCTCAACTTCAAAGAGACCGCCGATAGAACAAAGGAATGGACCTATGATAATACATAACCACTGTCCACCTCACATATGACGAACGATATTGGAAGTGATATTCTTTGTACATGAACCGCCTCAACATCAAAGAAGCCGCCGATAATCAAAGGAATAGACTAATGATAACCCAGAACCAATCACTACCTCACATATGACTTGATAAACGTTTTGAAAGTCAAATTCTTTTGTACTTAGTCCGCCTCAACTTCAAAGAGACCGCCGATAGAACAAAGGAATGGACCTATGATAATACATAACCACTGTCCAACTCACATATGAAGAACGAAATTGGAAGTGATATTCCTTTGTACATGAACCGCCTCAACATCAAAGAAGCCGCCGATAATCAAAGGAATAGACTAATGATAACCCAGAACCAATCACCACCTCACAAATGACTTGATAAACGTTATTGAAAGTCAAATTCTTTTGTACTCAGTCCGACTCAATATCAAAGAGACCGCCGATAGAACAAAGGAATGGACCTATGATAATACATAACCACTGTCCTACTCACATATGAAGAACGAAATTGGAAGTGATATTCCTTTGTACATGAACCGCCTCAACATCAAAGAAGCCGCCGATAATCAAAGGAATAGACTAATGATAACCCAGAACCAATCACCACCTCACAAATGACTTGATAAACGTTATTGCAAGTCAAATTCTTTTGTACTCAGTCCGACTCAATATCAAAGAGACCGCCGATAGAACAAAGGAATGGACGTATGAAAATACATAACCACTGTCCACCTCACATATGACGAACGATATTGGAAGTGACATTCCTTTGTACATGAACCGCCTCAACATCAAAGAAGCCGCCGATAATCAAAGGAATAGACTAATGACAACCAAGAACCAATCACTACCTCACATATGACTTGATAAACGTTATTAAAAGTCAAATTCTTTTGTACTTAGTCCGCCTCAACTTCAAAGAGACCGCCAATAATCAAAGGAATATACTAATGATAACCCATAACCAATCACTACCTCACATATGACATGATAAACGTTATTGAAAGTCAAATTCTTTCGTACTTAGTCCGCCTCAACTTCAAAGAGACCGCCGATAGAACAAAGGAATGGACCTATGATAATACATAACCACTGTTCACCTCACATATGACGAACGACATTGGAAGTGATATTCCTTTGTTCATGAACCGCCTCAACTACAAAGAAGCCGCCGATAATCAAAGGAATATACTAATGATAACCCAGAACCAATCACTACCTCACATATGACTTGATAAACGTTATTGAAAGTCAAATTCTTTTGTACTTAGTCCGCCTCAACTTCAAAGAGACCGCCGATAGAACAAAGGAATGGACCTATGATAATACATAACCACTGTCCACCTCACATATGACGAACGATATTGGAAGTGATATTCTTTGTACATGAACCGCCTCAACATCAAAGAAGCCGCCGATAATCAAAGGAATAGACTAATGATAACCCAGAACCAATCACTACCTCACATATGACTTGATAAACGTTTTGAAAGTCAAATTCTTTTGTACTAGTCCGCCTCAACTTCAAAGAGACCGCCGATAGAACAAAGGAATGGACCTATGATAATACATAACCACTGTCCAACTCACATATGAAGAACGAAATTGGAAGTGATATTCCTTTGTACATGAACCGCCTCAACTACAAAGAAGCCGCCGATAATCAAAGGAATATACTAATGATAACCCATAACCAATCACTACCTCACATATGACTTGATAAACGTTATTGAAAGTCAAATTCTTTTGTACTTAGTCCGCCTCAACTTCAAAGAGACCGCCGATAGAACAAAGGAATGGACCTATGATAATACATAACCACTGTCCACCTCACATATGACGAACGATATTGGAAGTGATATTCTTTTGTACATGAACCGCCTCAACATCAAAGAAGCCGCCGATAATCAAAGGAATAGACTAATGATAACCCAGAACCAATCACTACCTCACATATGACTTGATAAACGTTTCTGAAAGTCAAATTCTTTTGTACTTAGTCCGCCTCAACTTCAAAGAGACCGCCGATAGAACAAAGGAATGGACCTATGATAATACATAACCACTGTCCAACTCACATATGAAGAACGAAATTGGAAGTGATATTCCTTTGTACATGAACCGCCTCAACATCAAAGAAGCCGCCGATAATCAAAGGAATAGACTAATGATAACCCAGAACCAATCACCACCTCACAAATGACTTGATAAACGTTATTGCAAGTCAAATTCTTTTGTACTCAGTCCGACTCAATATCAAAGAGACCGCCGATAGAACAAAGGAATGGACGTATGATAATACATAACCACTGTCCACCTCACATATGACGAACGATATTGGAAGTGATATTCCTTTGTACATGAACCGCCTCAACATCAAAGAAGCCGCCGATAATCAAAGGAATAGACTAATGATAACCCAGAACCAATCACTACCTCACATATGACTTGATAAACGTTATTGAAAGTCAAATTCTTTTGTACTTAGTCCGCCTCAACTTCAAAGAGACCGCCGATAGAACAAAGGAATGGACCTATGATAATACATAACCACTGTCCACCTCACATATGACGAACGACATTGGAAGTGATATTCCTTTGTTCATGAACCGCCTCAACTACAAAGAAGCCGCCGATAATCAAAGGAATAGACTAATGATAACCCAGAACCAATCACTACCTCACATATGACTTGATAAACGTTATTGAAAGTCAAATTCTTTTGTACTCAGTCCGACTCAACTATCAAAGAGACCGCCGATAGAACAAAGGAATGGACCGTATGATAATACATAACCACTGTCCACCTCACATATGACGAACGACATTGGAAGTGATATTCCTTTGTTCATGAACCGCCTCAACTACAAAGAAGCCGCCGATAATCAAAGGAATATACTAATGATAACCCAGAACCAATCACTACCTCACATATGACTTGATAAACGTTTTTGAAAGTCAAATTCTTTTGTACTTAGTCCGCCTCAACTTCAAAGAGACCGCCGATAGAACAAAGGAATGGACCTATGATAATACATAACCACTGTCCACCTCACATATGACGAACGATATTGGAAGTGATATTCCTTTGTACATGAACCGCCTCAACATCAAAGAAGCCGCCGATAATCAAAGGAATAGACTAATGATAACCCAGAACCAATCACTACCTCACATATGACTTGATAAACGTTTTGAAAGTCAAATTCTTTTGTACTTAGTCCGCCTCAACTTCAAAGAGACCGCCGATAGAACAAAGGAATGGACCTATGATAATACATAACCACTGTCCACCTCACATATGAAGAACGAAATTGGAAGTGATATTCCTTTGTACATGAACCGCCTCAACATCAAAGAAGCCGCCGATAATCAAAGGAATAGACTAATGATAACCCAGAACCAATCACCACCTCACATATGACTTGATAAACGTTATTGAAAGTCAAATTCTTTTGTACTCAGTCCGACTCAACTATCAAAGAGACCGCCGATAGAACAAAGGAATGGACCTATGATAATACATAACCACTGTCCACCTCACATATGACGAACGAAATTGGAAGTGATATTCCTTTGTACATGAACCGCCTCAACATCAAAGAAGCCGCCGATAATCAAAGGAATAGACTAATGATAACCCAGAACCAATCACCACCTCACAATATGACTTGATAAACGTTATTGAAAGTCAAATTCTTTTGTACTCAGTCCGACTCAATATCAAAGAGACCGCCGATAGAACAAAGGAATGGACCTATGATAATACATAACCACTGTCCACCTCACATATGACGAACGATATTGGAAGTGATATTCCTTTGTACATGAACCGCCTCAACATCAAAGAAGCCGCCGATAATCAAAGGAATAGACTAATGATAACCCAGAACCAATCACTACCTCACATATGACTTGATAAACGTTATTGAAAGTCAAATTCTTTTGTACTTAGTCCGCCTCAACTTCAAAGAGACCGCCGATAGAACAAAGGAATGGACCTATGATAATACATAACCACTGTCCACCTCACATATGACGAACGACATTGGAAGTGATATTCCTTTGTTCATGAACCGCCTCAACTACAAAGAAGCCGCCGATAATCAAAGGAATAGACTAATGATAACCCAGAACCAATCACTACCTCACATATGACTTGATAAACGTTATTGAAAGTCAAATTCTTTTGTACTTAGTCCGCCTCAACTTCAAAGAGACCGCCGATAGAACAAAGGAATGGACCTATGATAATACATAACCACTGTCCACCTCACATATGACGAACGACATTGGAAGTGATATTCCTTTGTTCATGAACCGCCTCAACTACAAAGAAGCCGCCGATAATCAAAGGAATATACTAATGATAACCCAGAACCAATCACTACCTCACATATGACTTGATAAACGTTTTGAAAGTCAAATTCTTTTGTACTTAGTCCGCCTCAACTTCAAAGAGACCGCCGATAGAACAAAGGAATGGACCTATGATAATACATAACCACTGTCCACCTCACATATGACGAACGATATTGGAAGTGATATTCCTTTGTACATGAACCGCCTCAACATCAAAGAAGCCGCCGATAATCAAAGGAATAGACTAATGATAACCCAGAACCAATCACTACCTCACATATGACTTGATAAACGTTTTGAAAGTCAAATTCTTTTGTACTTAGTCCGCCTCAACTTCAAAGAGACCGCCGATAGAACAAAGGAATGGACCTATGATAATACATAACCACTGTCCAACTCACATATGAAGAACGAAATTGGAAGTGATATTCCTTTGTACATGAACCGCCTCAACATCAAAGAAGCCGCCGATAATCAAAGGAATAGACTAATGATAACCCAGAACCAATCACCACCTCACAAATGACTTGATAAACGTTATTGAAAGTCAAATTCTTTTGTACTCAGTCCGACTCAATATCAAAGAGACCGCCGATAGAACAAAGGAATGGACGTATGAAAATACATAACCACTGTCCACCTCACATATGACGAACGACATTGGAAGTGATATTCCTTTGTTCATGAACCGCCTCAACTACAAAGAAGCCGCCGATAATCAAAGGAATATACTAATGATAACCCATAACCAATCACTACCTCACATATGACTTGATAAACGTTATTGAAAGTCAAATTCTTTTGTACTTAGTCCGCCTCAACTTCAAAGAGACCGCCGATAGAACAAAGGAATGGACCTATGATAATACATAACCACTGTCCACCTCACATATGAAGAACGAAATTGGAAGTGATATTCCTTTGTACATGAACCGCCTCAACATCAAAGAAGCCGCCGATAATCAAAGGAATAGACTAATGATAACCCAGAACCAATCACTACCTCACATATGACTTGATAAACGTTATTGAAAGTCAAATTCTTTTGTACTTAGTCCGACTCAACTATCAAAGAGACCGCCGATAGAACAAAGGAATGGACCTATGATAATACATAACCACTGTCCACCTCACATATGACGAACGATATTGGAAGTGATATTCCTTTGTACATGAACCGCCTCAACATCAAAGAAGCCGCCGATAATCAAAGGAATAGACTAATGATAACCCAGAACCAATCACTACCTCACATATGACTTGATAAACGTTATTGAAAGTCAAATTCTTTTGTACTTAGTCCGCCTCAACTTCAAAGAGACCGCCGATAGAACAAAGGAATGGACCTATGATAATACATAACCACTGTTCCACCTCACATATGACGAACGACATTGGAAGTGATATTCCTTTGTTCATGAACCGCCTCAACTACAAAGAAGCCGCCGATAATCAAAGGAATAGACTAATGATAACCCAGAACCAATCACTACCTCACATATGACTTGATAAACGTTATTGAAAGTCAAATTCTTTTGTACTTAGTCCGCCTCAACTTCAAAGAGACCGCCGATAGAACAAAGGAATGGACCTATGATAATACATAACCACTGTCCACCTCACATATGACGAACGACATTGGAAGTGATATTCCTTTGTTCATGAACCGCCTCAACTACAAAGAAGCCGCCGATAATCAAAGGAATATACTAATGATAACCCATAACCAATCACTACCTCACATATGACTTGATAAACGTTATTGAAAGTCAAATTCTTTTGTACTTAGTCCGCCTCAACTTCAAAGAGACCGCCGATAGAACAAAGGAATGGACCTATGATAATACATAACCACTGTCCACCTCACATATGACGAACGACATTGGAAGTGATATTCCTTTGTTCATGAACCGCCTCAACTACAAAGAAGCCGCCGATAATCAAAGGAATATACTAATGATAACCCAGAACCAATCACTACCTCACATATGACTTGATAAACGTTATTGAAAGTCAAATTCTTTTGTACTTAGTCCGCCTCAACTTCAAAGAGACCGCCGATAGAACAAAGGAATGGACCTATGATAATACATAACCACTGTCCACCTCACATATGACGAACGATATTGGAAGTGATATTCCTTTGTACATGAACCGCCTCAACATCAAAGAAGCCGCCGATAATCAAAGGAATAGACTAATGATAACCCAGAACCAATCACTACCTCACATATGACTTGATAAACGTTTTGAAAGTCAAATTCTTTTGTACTTAGTCCGCCTCAACTTCAAAGAGACCGCCGATAGAACAAAGGAATGGACCTATGATAATACATAACCACTGTCCAACTCACATATGAAGAACGAAATTGGAAGTGATATTCCTTTGTACATGAACCGCCTCAACATCAAAGAAGCCGCCGATAATCAAAGGAATAGACTAATGATAACCCAGAACCAATCACTACCTCACATATGACTTGATAAACGTTATTGAAAGTCAAATTCTTTTGTACTTAGTCCGACTCAACTATCAAAGAGACCGCCGATAGAACAAAGGAATGGACCTATGATAATACATAACCACTGTCCACCTCACATATGACGAACGACATTGGAAGTGATATTCCTTTGTTACATGAACCGCCTCAACTACAAAGAAGCCGCCGATAATCAAAGGAATATACTAATGATAACCCATAACCAATCACTACCTCACATATGACTTGATAAACGTTATTGAAAGTCAAATTCTTTTGTACTTAGTCCGCCTCAACTTCAAAGAGACCGCCGATAGAACAAAGGAATGGACCTATGATAATACATAACCACTGTCCACCTCACATATGACGAACGACATTGGAAGTGATATTCCTTTGTTCATGAACCGCCTCAACTACAAAGAAGCCGCCGATAATCAAAGGAATATACTAATGATAACCCAGAACCAATCACTACCTCACATATGACTTGATAAACGTTATTGAAAGTCAAATTCTTTTGTACTTAGTCCGCCTCAACTTCAAAGAGACCGCCGATAGAACAAAGGAATGGACCTATGATAATACATAACCACTGTCCAACTCACATATGAAGAACGAAATTGGAAGTGATATTCCTTTGTACATGAACCGCCTCAACATCAAAGAAGCCGCCGATAATCAAAGGAATAGACTAATGATAACCCAGAACCAATCACTACCTCACATATGACTTGATAAACGTTATTGAAAGTCAAATTCTTTTGTACTTAGTCCGCCTCAACTTCAAAGAGACCGCCGATAGAACAAAGGAATGGACCTATGATAATACATAACCACTGTCCAACTCACATATGACGAACGAAATTGGAAGTGATATTCCTTTGTACATGAACCGCCTCAACATCAAAGAAGCCGCCGATAATCAAAGGAATAGACTAATGATAACCCAGAACCAATCACCACCTCACAAATGACTTGATAAACGTTATTGCAAGTCAAATTCTTTTGTACTCAGTCCGACTCAATATCAAAGAGACCGCCGATAGAACAAAGGAATGGACGTATGAAAATACATAACCACTGTCCACCTCACATATGACGAACGACATTGGAAGTGATATTCCTTTGTTCATGAACCGCCTCAACTACAAAGAAGCCGCCGATAATCAAAGGAATATACTAATGATAACCCAGAACCAATCACTACCTCACATATGACTTGATAAACGTTATTGAAAGTCAAATTCTTTTGTACTTAGTCCGCCTCAACTTCAAAGAGACCGCCGATAGAACAAAGGAATGGACCTATGATAATACATAACCACTGTCCACCTCACATATGACGAACGATATTGGAAGTGATATTCCTTTGTACATGAACCGCCTCAACATCAAAGAAGCCGCCGATAATCAAAGGAATAGACTAATGATAACCCAGAACCAATCACTACCTCACATATGACTTGATAAACGTTATTGAAAGTCAAATTCTTTTGTACTTAGTCCGCCTCAACTTCAAAGAGACCGCCGATAGAACAAAGGAATGGACCTATGATAATACATAACCACTGTCCAACTCACATATGAAGAACGAAATTGGAAGTGATATTCCTTTGTACATGAACCGCCTCAACATCAAAGAAGCCGCCGATAATCAAAGGAATAGACTAATGATAACCCAGAACCAATCACCACCTCACAAATGACTTGATAAACGTTATTGAAAGTCAAATTCTTTTGTACTCAGTCCGACTCAATATCAAAGAGACCGCCGATAGAACAAAGGAATGGACGTATGAAAATACATAACCACTGTCCACCTCACATATGACGAACGACATTGGAAGTGATATTCCTTTGTTCATGAACCGCCTCAACTACAAAGAAGCCGCCGATAATCAAAGGAATATACTAATGATAACCCAGAACCAATCACTACCTCACATATGACTTGATAAACGTTATTGAAAGTCAAATTCTTTTGTACTTAGTCCGCCTCAACTTCAAAGAGACCGCCGATAGAACAAAGGAATGGACCTATGATAATACATAACCACTGTCCACCTCACATATGACGAACGAAATTGGAAGTGATATTCCTTTGTTCATGAACCGCCTCAACTACAAAGAAGCCGCCGATAATCAAAGGAATATACTAATGATAACCCATAACCAATCACTACCTCACATATGACTTGATAAACGTTATTGAAAGTCAAATTCTTTTGTACTTAGTCCGCCTCAACTTCAAAGAGACCGCCGATAGAACAAAGGAATGGACCTATGATAATACATAACCACTGTCCAACTCACATATGAAGAACGAAATTGGAAGTGATATTCCTTTGTACATGAACCGCCTCAACATCAAAGAAGCCGCCGATAATCAAAGGAATAGACTAATGATAACCCAGAACCAATCACCACCTCACAAATGACTTGATAAACGTTATTGCAAGTCAAATTCTTTTGTACTCAGTCCGACTCAATATCAAAGAGACCGCCGATAGAACAAAGGAATGGACGTATGAAAATACATAACCACTGTCCACCTCACATATGACGAACGACATTGGAAGTGATATTCCTTTGTTACATGAACCGCCTCAACATACAAAGAAGCCGCCGATAATCAAAGGAATAGACTAATGATAACCCAGAACCAATCACTACCTCACATATGACTTGATAAACGTTATTGAAAGTCAAATTCTTTTGTACTTAGTCCGCCTCAACTTCAAAGAGACCGCCGATAGAACAAAGGAATGGACCTATGATAATACATAACCACTGTCCACCTCACATATGACGAACGACATTGGAAGTGATATTCCTTTGTTCATGAACCGCCTCAACTACAAAGAAGCCGCCGATAATCAAAGGAATATACTAATGATAACCCAGAACCAATCACTACCTCACATATGACTTGATAAACGTTATTGAAAGTCAAATTCTTTTGTACTTAGTCCGCCTCAACTTCAAAGAGACCGCCGATAGAACAAAGGAATGGACCTATGATAATACATAACCACTGTCCAACTCACATATGAAGAACGAAATTGGAAGTGATATTCCTTTGTACATGAACCGCCTCAACATCAAAGAAGCCGCCGATAATCAAAGGAATAGACTAATGATAACCCAGAACCAATCACTACCTCACATATGACTTGATAAACGTTATTGAAAGTCAAATTCTTTTGTACTCAGTCCGACTCAATATCAAAGAGACCGCCGATAGAACAAAGGAATGGACGTATGAAAATACATAACCACTGTCCACCTCACATATGACGAACGACATTGGAAGTGATATTCCTTTGTTCATGAACCGCCTCAACTACAAAGAAGCCGCCGATAATCAAAGGAATATACTAATGATAACCCAGAACCAATCACTACCTCACATATGACTTGATAAACGTTATTGAAAGTCAAATTCTTTTGTACTTAGTCCGCCTCAACTTCAAAGAGACCGCCGATAGAACAAAGGAATGGACCTATGATAATACATAACCACTGTCCACCTCACATATGACGAACGAAATTGGAAGTGATATTCCTTTGTACATGAACCGCCTCAACATACAAAGAAGCCGCCGATAATCAAAGGAATAGACTAATGATAACCCAGAACCAATCACTACCTCACATATGACTTGATAAACGTTATTGAAAGTCAAATTCTTTTGTACTTAGTCCGCCTCAACTTCAAAGAGACCGCCGATAGAACAAAGGAATGGACCTATGATAATACATAACCACTGTCCAACTCACATATGAAGAACGAAATTGGAAGTGATATTCCTTTGTACATGAACCGCCTCAACATCAAAGAAGCCGCCGATAATCAAAGGAATAGACTAATGATAACCCAGAACCAATCACTACCTCACATATGACTTGATAAACGTTATTGAAAGTCAAATTCTTTTGTACTTAGTCCGCCTCAACTATCAAAGAGACCGCCGATAGAACAAAGGAATGGACCTATGATAATACATAACCACTGTCCACCTCACATATGACGAACGACATTGGAAGTGATATTCCTTTGTACATGAACCGCCTCAACATACAAAGAAGCCGCCGATAATCAAAGGAATAGACTAATGATAACCCAGAACCAATCACTACCTCACATATGACTTGATAAACGTTATTGAAAGTCAAATTCTTTTGTACTTAGTCCGCCTCAACTTCAAAGAGACCGCCGATAGAACAAAGGAATGGACCTATGATAATACATAACCACTGTCCACCTCACATATGACGAACGACATTGGAAGTGATATTCCTTTGTTCATGAACCGCCTCAACTACAAAGAAGCCGCCGATAATCAAAGGAATATACTAATGATAACCCATAACCAATCACTACCTCACATATGACTTGATAAACGTTATTGAAAGTCAAATTCTTTTGTACTTAGTCCGCCTCAACTTCAAAGAGACCGCCGATAGAACAAAGGAATGGACCTATGATAATACATAACCACTGTCCAACTCACATATGAAGAACGAAATTGGAAGTGATATTCCTTTGTACATGAACCGCCTCAACATCAAAGAAGCCGCCGATAATCAAAGGAATAGACTAATGATAACCCAGAACCAATCACCACCTCACAAATGACTTGATAAACGTTATTGCAAGTCAAATTCTTTTGTACTCAGTCCGACTCAATATCAAAGAGACCGCCGATAGAACAAAGGAATGGACGTATGAAAATACATAACCACTGTCCACCTCACATATGACGAACGATATTGGAAGTGATATTCCTTTGTACATGAACCGCCTCAACATCAAAGAAGCCGCCGATAATCAAAGGAATAGACTAATGATAACCCAGAACCAATCACCTACCTCACATATGACTTGATAAACGTTATTGAAAGTCAAATTCTTTTGTACTTAGTCCGACTCAACTATCAAAGAGACCGCCGATAGAACAAAGGAATGGACCTATGATAATACATAACCACTGTCCACCTCACATATGACGAACGACATTGGAAGTGATATTCCTTTGTTCATGAACCGCCTCAACTACAAAGAAGCCGCCGATAATCAAAGGAATATACTAATGATAACCCAGAACCAATCACTACCTCACATATGACTTGATAAACGTTATTGAAAGTCAAATTCTTTTGTACTTAGTCCGCCTCAACTTCAAAGAGACCGCCGATAGAACAAAGGAATGGACCTATGATAATACATAACCACTGTCCACCTCACATATGACGAACGATATTGGAAGTGATATTCCTTTGTACATGAACCGCCTCAACATCAAAGAAGCCGCCGATAATCAAAGGAATAGACTAATGATAACCCAGAACCAATCACTACCTCACATATGACTTGATAAACGTTATTGAAAGTCAAATTCTTTTGTACTTAGTCCGCCTCAACTTCAAAGAGACCGCCGATAGAACAAAGGAATGGACCTATGATAATACATAACCACTGTCCAACTCACATATGAAGAACGAAATTGGAAGTGATATTCCTTTGTACATGAACCGCCTCAACATCAAAGAAGCCGCCGATAATCAAAGGAATAGACTAATGATAACCCAGAACCAATCACCACCTCACAAATGACTTGATAAACGTTATTGCAAGTCAAATTCTTTTGTACTCAGTCCGACTCAATATCAAAGAGACCGCCGATAGAACAAAGGAATGGACGTATGAAAATACATAACCACTGTCCACCTCACATATGACGAACGACATTGGAAGTGATATTCCTTTGTTCATGAACCGCCTCAACTACAAAGAAGCCGCCGATAATCAAAGGAATATACTAATGATAACCCAGAACCAATCACTACCTCACATATGACTTGATAAACGTTATTGAAAGTCAAATTCTTTTGTACTTAGTCCGCCTCAACTTCAAAGAGACCGCCGATAGAACAAAGGAATGGACCTATGATAATACATAACCACTGTCCACCTCACATATGACGAACGACATTGGAAGTGATATTCCTTTGTTCATGAACCGCCTCAACTACAAAGAAGCCGCCGATAATCAAAGGAATATACTAATGATAACCCATAACCAATCACTACCTCACATATGACTTGATAAACGTTATTGAAAGTCAAATTCTTTTGTACTTAGTCCGCCTCAACTTCAAAGAGACCGCCGATAGAACAAAGGAATGGACCTATGATAATACATAACCACTGTCCAACTCACATATGAAGAACGAAATTGGAAGTGATATTCCTTTGTACATGAACCGCCTCAACATCAAAGAAGCCGCCGATAATCAAAGGAATAGACTAATGATAACCCAGAACCAATCACCACCTCACAAATGACTTGATAAACGTTATTGCAAGTCAAATTCTTTTGTACTCAGTCCGACTCAATATCAAAGAGACCGCCGATAGAACAAAGGAATGGACGTATGAAAATACATAACCACTGTCCACCTCACATATGACGAACGATATTGGAAGTGACATTCCTTTGTACATGAACCGCCTCAACATCAAAGAAGCCGCCGATAATCAAAGGAATAGACTAATGATAACCCAGAACCAATCACCACCTCACAAATGACTTGATAAACGTTATTGCAAGTCAAATTCTTTTGTACTCAGTCCGACTCAATATCAAAGAGACCGCCGATAGAACAAAGGAATGGACCGTATGATAATACATAACCACTGTTCCACCTCACATATGACGAACGACATTGGAAGTGATATTCCTTTGTTCATGAACCGCCTCAACTACAAAGAAGCCGCCGATAATCAAAGGAATATACTAATGATAACCCATAACCAATCACTACCTCACATATGACTTGATAAACGTTATTGAAAGTCAAATTCTTTTGTACTTAGTCCGCCTCAACTTCAAAGAGACCGCCGATAGAACAAAGGAATGGACCTATGATAATACATAACCACTGTCCACCTCACATATGACGAACGATATTGGAAGTGATATTCTTTTGTACATGAATCGCCTCAACATCAAAGAAGCCGCCGATAATCAAAGGAATAGACTAATGACAACCCAGAACCAATCACTACCTCACATATGACTTGCAACCCCCCCGTGCCGGCCGGGGCCACCCGCCCGACCACGGGCCCCACCCACCTTGGTGGCTTCCCAGAGAACCCGACCACCATCGCCGGAACGAAAACGGCCACAAGAGGCCGTTTTCATATGACTTGATGAACGTTTTTGAAAGTCAAATTCTTTTGTACTTGGTCCGCCTCAACTTCAAAGAGACCGCCGATAGAACAAAGGAATGGACCTATGATAATACATAACCACTGTCCAACTCACATATGAAGAACGAAATTGGAAGTGATATTCCTTTGTACATGAACCGCATCAACATCAACGAAGCCGCCGATAATCAAAGGAATAGACTAATGATAACCCAGAACCAATCACCACCTCACAAATGACTTGATAAACGTTATTGCAAGTCAAATTCTTTTGTACTCAGTCCGACTCAATATCAAAGAGACCGCCGATAGAACAAAGGAATGGACGTATGAAAATACATTACCACTGTCCACCTCACATATGACGAACGACATTGGAAGTGATATTCCTTTGTTCATGAACCGCCTCAACTACAAAGAAGCCGCCGATAATCAAAGGAATATACTAATGATAACCCAGAACCAATCACTACCTCACATATGACTTGATAAACGTTTTTGAAAGTCAAATTCTTTTGTACTTAGTCCGCCTCAACTTCAAAGAGACCGCCGATAGAACAAAGGAATGGACCTATGATAATACATAACCACTGTCCACCTCACATATGACGA
This sequence comes from Apolygus lucorum, assembly GCA_009739505.2. Classification (NCBI taxonomy): domain Eukaryota; kingdom Metazoa; phylum Arthropoda; class Insecta; order Hemiptera; family Miridae; genus Apolygus; species Apolygus lucorum. The sequence goes on from WIXP02000100.1 coordinate 22,641, forward strand.
ACGATATTGGAAGTGATATTCTTTTGTATATGAACCGCCTCAACATCAAAGAAGCCGCCGATAATGGATGGTTAGGGATGGTTAGGGATGGTTAGGGATGGTTAGGGATGGTTAGGGATGGTTAGGGATGGTTAGGGATGGTTAGGGATGGTTAGGGATGGTTGAGTACAGCTTGAGTAGTTGAGGTGAATAGACCTATTTTGGTGCTCTCTCTCTTTCTGTGTGATTCGATCGTTACAATTGATATTTTGGTTCTGATTTTTGGCATGGACATTGACTAGAGTTGATTTCATGGAAATATAGTCAGTTTTTTGATATTCGTGTTCAAATTTTTGTTTTTTTAAGTGTTTTTAGTGTCAACAAAGCATTAGGAGGCCTTATCAGCTGGCTGGAAAGGAGAACAACAGATTGTGAGTTTCTTTTACTGATCTGGTTCATTCTTCCATAAGGAAAATTGATTCATTTAATGTTTTATTCCTTTCTCACTAGATAATTGGTTTTTACATCAATTTTGGTGAGAATTTGAGTGAAATCTAATTGTTTTGATAACTGGTATCTGTTGGTTTGGAGGGAATTGGTGATAAGTTTCCCCAACATCCATACTCCACAGAAGGCAGTTGAACTAGAGGAGCTACTTCCATACAACACAGAGTGAAGGTTGAACTGGAGAAGGAAGGACATATTTCTTCCATACAGCACAGAGTGAATGTAGAACTGGAGGAGGAAGAATCCTGTTACTTCCATACATCACAGAGTGTGAGTTGAAGTGGAGGAAAAGTTATCCTGGGTATCACAGAGTGTGCCCAGTTGCCTTAGCCACGCCCCATTGTGTCCTTTCCTCATTATTGGCCCTTCCTTCATATTTTGGAGGTGGAATTAGTGGGGGTTTGCCCCCATTTCACGTTGAGGAAGACTTTCTTCCTCTATCTCCCCTTTATCTCTAAACTGGTGTATGTTGTACTGTTATCTACTACTGCTGGATGGTACTTAGAACTCCACCGCCTGCTAAAGCAGGGAGCTCAGACGTCCCTGATGGGAGTACAGACTCCCCAATGGTTGATACTCAGCAGTTGGGGGAACAAGCATTTAACATAAGACCTAGTTCTTTGGCGGCTTCCGGGGCAATGATGAAGGAGAATACAAGTAATGTGAAGAAGAGGCGTAGAGAGGACAGTCCCAAGAAGAGGGTTGAGGACCACATGAGAATCATCCTGGCTAACATCGACGAAGTCTCCGCATTTCTTCATTCCCCTGAGAGCAAGATAAACAAAGTCAAGGCCCATTCCCTTTGTGAATTGCTGGCTGAGATAACTAGTAGTGCCAATGAGCTGAATGGTCTTGCCACCTATTATGCTGGTCGCTACTCTGCTGCTAAAGAGATTTTAGAAGACCATTTAACAGGTGGATCAGCAGGTGTGGTTGATGCAGCTGAAGGTTTGCCCAGAAGGCGAAATGGCCCATCCCTTTCTCCTATTCTCAGGGCAGTTGAGCAGGTGAGAGATGGCCTAAATGATGGATTCCACACACCAGTCATAAATGCTGTTGGTAAGGTAGAAAGACGCTTCAATGAACAGAGCCGACAACTCAGCCAATTTTTGGAGCAGCAAAATAAGTCCTATGGTGAGGCTACTATGGGCCAAAAGGCAACTGACCATGGACCATGGACTGAGGTTGTGAGGAGAGGGAGGACACACAATCATCAAGCCATACCACATAATCAAGTGGCCATACCCACGCCAACCAAACCCAAGTCTATATCGCAGATAAGGGCTGACATTCGTGCCAGGATCAAGGGTAGTGGAGGCCCCCATCCATCCAGGAGTTCCCAGACACTTGTTGTTAAGGGAGAAGCTGATGAACAAGACATCATGAAGAAATTGTCTTCAAGCATCAACCCAAAGGACCTGGGACTAGACATTAAATCTAGTCGAAGCATGAGGGGAGGTGGAGTCATACTGGAGGTTGAGGGACAAGTCAATGTCAGTGACCTGCAGAAAAACACAGCAATTTCTGCATTGGGCATTACCATCAAGGAGGCTCCTAGCAAGTGTCCTCGAGTCCTCATCCATGGGGTGCCAGCGTCACTCACTCCTGAAGAGTTACTGGAAGATTTTTGGAAGTCCAACTGTGCCGAAATTGGTGTAGACAACAGGAAGGATGGATTTATACCAGTTTACAAGGCTGGCCCAAAAAACCACTCAGAGACGAAGTGGGTAGTTCAGGTGTCACAGGCAGTTCGAAGCATCATTATCAAGGATGGCAAAGTGAGGCTTGGATGGCTGGTTTGTCGGGTTGTTGACCACATTTCTGTGTCAAGATGCTACAGGTGCCAGAAATTTCGCCATGTTGCGAAGGGTTGCAGTGCAGGCGAGGTCTGTGGTTGGTGCTCTGAGAATGGCCATAATTTCAAATCATGCAGTAACAGGAGCCAACCTCCCAAATGTACAAATTGTAACGATGCAGGCAGGTTGGATCATCACGATGCTGGTTCCCTGGAGTGTCCCTCATACAGGATTGCAATGGAGCACCAAGTCAGATTAACCGACTACGGCCAGGATGTGTAGTTCACCCTGGCTAAGGTGCGCCCAACTGAACCTTAATAGAGAGAGGATAGCAGTGGAAGAGTTACGGGAGTTGATGGTAAGCGAGAAGTTACAAATAGCTGCAATCCAGGAGCCGCCATGGGTTAGAGGGCAGATACCAGGGTTTGGAATGACCACCCAACTCCTTTACAAGCCTAGCGAGAGCCAGCTAAGGCCACTGGCTGGTATTGTTATCAATGACCGCATGCTTGATGTGCTCTTTCACAATGACCTGTCTGCTCCCACAGTGGCTGTAGCAACTGTAAGGAAGGATGGCAGTGAGGTGATAGTGGTTTCAGTGTACATTCCCCCTGGGGAGGCAGTTGGGAGAACTCTCTTGATGCTGGACAGAGTCATGCAGATGAGACAGTCCAGAGGCGTCCTGATCATGGGAGATTTTAACAGCTGGCACGTATTGTGGGGCTCCGCATCATGTAACAACAGGGGTATGGACATTGCTGATTGGATACAGAGCTGGCAGTTGGTGGTCCTCAATGATACTGGGCAAGGACCAACTTTTAGCAACCATATTGGATCCTCAAGTATAGACTTAAGTCTCGCTACCCCCTTATTGGCATTGGAGGCTCGTGGATGGCTGGCTGACTTTTCAACAGTTAGTGTCCATGCTGTGATCCGCCTTGACGTTGGGAGGAGTATGGCTGCAGATAGGATGAGCATCAGTCGCTTCAGGACTAGGAAAGCAAGATGGGGAGCTTTTCGTACTGAGCTGAATCATTGGATGGTTGACTACCTCCTTGATAGTTGTGGTCCTGTGACAGTGGACGAACATGCCAATCGGTTGAAGGAACCAATGCTGATTGCAGCTTGCCATACTCTCCAGTTGTCTTTGGCTGGTCTGAGAAGCCAAGCTTGGTGGACTCCAGAAATCCAGGAACAACGGCGCAGGGTTTCACAGGCTCGTCGTGCACGCCGTAGGGCAGCTGGTCAAGATGAACGCCTGAGAGCCACAGTAATACTCAGGGAGGCCAAGAAGAGGTATAAGAAGCTGATTCGGGCGAGCAAAAGAAAAACATGGAAGAGTTTCGTGGTTGAGGGTATCTCTAGGGACCCCTGGAGCCTTCCCTATCGAGTGGTAAGGCAGAAGCTTACCCCGGAGCAGGCACTAGTTGCATACAGAAGCGGGAACAGATATGTTGATGACATTGATGAGGCTGCTGAGTTGTTCCTGCAAACTGTTTTCCCGGCTGATGACCACAGCCAGGACTCTGTTGGAGCTGAAATGTTACGCAGGAACATTCTGATTCCTCCAAGATCGCCAAAATTCCCTGGTTGGACCCTGCAGCAGCTCAGAGATGGGCTGAAATCATTCAGCAGGAGCAAAGCCCCAGGGGAGGATGCCATTGACTTTGCCATGCTCAAGGAGGCCCCAGAATCATACCTTGAAAGTCTGTTAGCCCTTTATAACCATGCCTTGAAAGATGGAATTTTCCCGGCCCAGTGGAAGATAGCTAGGATTAAGGCAATCCTAAAGTCCCCGGACCGCGATCCATCCCTCATCAGCAGCCTGAGACCAATAAGCCTATTGCCATGCAAGGGGAAACTATTGGAGCGATTGATCCTCAATGTTATTGAGCCTCAACTCTCGCTGGCCACACACCCCAACCAATTTGGTTGCACGAAAGGAAGATGCACAGAGGATGCAGTTGCATTCTTGCTTAGCAAGATCCGCACATCCCAGCAAAGGTGGGTATTGGCAGTTTTCTACGATGTGGCAGGGGCGTTCAATGCTCTATGGTGGCCCACAATTCTTTCAAGACTAAAATCACTTGGGATATATTCTAATGTTTATGTACTTCTTCAGAGCTACTTCACCGACCGTTTTGCTGAGCTGAGTACAAAGAACAGAACCCCTCAAATTGGTGTGACCAGAGGTTGCCCCCAGGGCTCAGTGCTGGGTGCCGCATTTTGGAATCTGGCCTTCTCTGGGTTGCTGCTGGAGTTGGATTCGGAAGACTGCATTGCCGTTGCATATGTAGATGACTTAGCTGTAGTATTGGAGGCACAAACTAGAGCAGAGCTTGTGCTGAAGGCTGAGAAAGTCTCCAGGAGAATTGAGGAGTGGTGCACATCTGCGAGACTTGAGTTGTCTGCTGGAAAGACCCAGTCCATACTGTTCAGGGGCAGCCAGGACCATCGGCATCCTTTTAGGTTCACTGCAGCAAATGGACGAGTGCAGGCTAAAGAAGTAGTGAGGTATCTAGGAATAGAGCTCAGCAGAACGCACTCTTGCAGTCCTCATCTGGAGAATGTGGCCTCCAAGACTACTCGCATTGCCTCAGGAGTTAGGGGACTCTCTGGTTCTGATTGGGGAATACCCTATGGCTGCCACCTGAAGTACTTTCAATCGGTCTTCCTTCCCTCAGTAATGTATGGGGCTTCCACCTGGTGGAATAACCCAACAAAAGCTCAGCGAGAGAGAGTTCTGAGAATCCAACGAGCTTACCTGATTGCTATGACCAAGGCCTACAGGACCTGTTCTACGGATGCCCTGCTTGTTTTGTCAGGGACCATGCCATTGGACCTGATGTTGGATGCAAGAGTGGCGCTTGTGGCTGTGAAGTCTCCAAGCAGGGTTTGTGTCCCCATCCAGCCTGACTTGAAGATACTGTTGGAATCCTGCGAATCCATCCAGGAAAAAAAGGATGCGATAAGGCAGTGGGCTACTACTTGCTGGCAAGCACGATGGACACAATCATCTAAGGGTCGTCTCACATTCCAATGGTTCCCGGATGTGAAGCTTCGCCAAGTACAGGAATGGGTTCAACCCAGCTACACATTATCACAGATATTGACTGGGCATGGAAATTTCTCAGCAAAATTACACTTCTTCCGGAGAAGACTGAGCCCACAGTGTCCCTGCGGCACGGAGCAGGAAACAGCTGAGCACATCATTAGAGAATGCCCCATTTATGCCACTGCACGCATCACGCTCTGTAGTTCACCAGTTTACATGCGCGACCTGAAGATATTAGTACAGGATAAAGAAGCATTCAACCGATTTGAGAAATTCGTGGAAGCCTGGCACATCAAGAGAGGAGAAGGTGTTGAGCTGGCAGAGGTAGAGCGGGGAAGTCAGCCGGGATATTAGAACTCCAATGAGGACCATATCTGTAGACGGGGAGGTGACGGAATATAAAAGTACCTCACTCCCCCAGGATGAATGTACTGTAATTAAATTGTGTGTCTGTGTTCTGTGTGCATATGTGTTTAGTTTAGGATCACTGTGATATTAGCGTTAAGTGCAACTCACTGTGATATTAGGATAGGTTTTCTTCTATAGTAGGTTTAGGACGATAGGATAGCTAGTATGGATGAGCGAGCAGATGTTGGGGACCCTACCGGTCCCTCGGGGGGGCAGCAAACCGGTAGGTTATTAAATAACCTAAATACCAAATTTTGGTAATATTATAATTTTTTGAGTTTACATTTTATTAGGTTCTGATTTATTAATTTCAAGGGCTGTAGGCCACTCTGGACTTTGCAACACCCAAAGAAAGCGGGAAGCCCTATAAGACGGGAACCAGAGTGGCCGTCCTAGGATGGGTGGGCTCGAGAGGGCCGGTCAGTGTTTTTCCCCAACACTGCTGGCTAGTACGAATGCAAGACTGAATGAAAGTATTTATTGAATGCCTGATAGTTGTGTAAGGAACATGAGTGTGATAGACCTGTGATATTTATTTGTTTAGCTCCATGTACTTTCACGTATTAGGCAAGGGAGGATATTCCAGTACTCGCCCTATCTCCACAGCACACCTACAATAAATCCTGCGACAACCGATGATGGGGAAACCCCAAGATATAAGAAGAGGGGGAAGAGGACCTAGGTGCTGTCGAAACAGGTTAAATATTAATGCAAGCAGCTACCTACAATGCGAAAACCCCAAGCTACAAGAAGAGGGGGAAGAGTAACTAGGTCTGCTCACTCCTGTCCCTAGAAACACCATCCTGCTAAAACCTGGCACCTCCACGTGGGCCATCCCGGGCACATTCGTGCAGAATGTGGCTAACGCCAGAGGGGACAGGAGGGCCTGCTGTATCAAAAGGGAGTAAGATGAAAACCTCACTGCCAAAAAAAAAAAAAAAGAGATCCTGAGAACTACATCTAGAAAAAGAGAACCCGTTCTCCCATACTGCCATAACAAGCACTGAAAAGATTGTTTTGGGCCTGAATGGCCTCTTGATACAATCGACCACTCTGATACAGCAGGTTAGGGATGGTTAGGGATGGTTAGGGATGGTTAGGGATGGTTAGGGATGGTCAGGGATGGTTAGGGATGGTTAGGGATGGTTAGGGATGGTTAGGGATGGTTAGGGATGGTTAGGGATGGTTAGGGATGGTTATATCCTACAGTGATGCTACATCAGGCCGAGCGGCCGGTGGCGATGGATCGTGGACTGGTGTGGGAAGGAGGGGGAGAGCTGTGAACCTCCAGGCGACCAAGCAGACCCAGATGGCAGCAAGTACCCCAGCCAGGGCTAAATCAATATCGCAGGTCAAGGCGGATATTCGTGCGAGGATTAGGGGAGGTGGAGGACCCCAGCCATCCACAGATTCCCGGACCCTCATCGTCACGGGAGATGAGGATGTGATGAAGAAACTCTCATCTAGCGTTGATCCTAAGGGCCTGGGCCTGGAGATCAGAACTACTCGAAGCATCAGAGGAGGTGGAGTCATCTTGGAGATTGAAGGGCAGGTCGACGTTGATGCCCTGCAGAAGAACCCAGCAATCACCTCACTCGGTCTTGCTATTAAAGAAGCCCCAAGTAAGTGCCCCAGAGTACTAATACACGGAGTACCCTCCTCACTCACCCCAGAGGAACTTCAAGACGAGTTCTGGAAGTCGAATTGTGTGGGAACCGACGAGGACTTAAAGGCAGGGGCTTTTGTACCAATCCACAGGGCGGGTCCGAAGAACCTCCCTGAAACGAAGTGGGTTGTGCAGGTTTCCCAGGCTGTCAGGAGCACCATAATCCAGGATGGAAGAGTGAGATTGGGATGGTTGGTTTGCCGTGTGGTTGACCACATTTCAGTGTCGAGATGCTACAGGTGTCAGAAGTTTGGGCACGTAGCAAAGAGTTGTGGCAGTGGGGAAGTCTGTGGATGGTGTACTGAGAGGGGCCACAGTTTCAGAGCATGCACGAGGAAGCAGCAGCCAGCTAGATGTGTGAACTGCATGGAGGCTGGGAGAGTGGACCACCACGATGCTGGCTCACTGGAGTGCCCATCTTACAGGATAGCCATGGAACACCAAGTCAGGCTGACAGACTATGGAAAGGATGACTAGTACACCCTGGCTTAGATGTGGGCAGTTGAACTTGAATAGGGAGAAAATCGTTGTGGAGGAGATGAGAGAGATAATGGCGAGGCAGAAAATACAAATAGCTGCAGTCCAAGAACCCCCATGGATTGACGGGAGAGTGCCAGCATTTGGAATGACCACACAAGTGCTATATGCCGTTGATGGAGTCCATTCACGCCCTCTGGCTGGGATTGTCAATGCGGACCCTTCCCTGGATGTGCTATTCCATGGCAACTTGTCCGATCCCAATGTGGCGATTGCCACAGTTAGGAAAAATGGAAATGAGGTCATCATTGCTTCAGTTTATGTACCCCCTGGGGGACCATTGGGTGGAATCCTTGGCATGCTGGATCGAGTGATGAGGATGAGGCAATCTGGAGGGGTCCTTATATTGGGCGATTTTAACAGCTGGCATGACCTGTGGGGATCCGCTTCGATCAATGCCCGTGGTAGGGAAGTGGTTAACTGGATCCATAGCTGGCAGTTGGTGGTGCTGAATGAGGCCGCCCGGGGACCAACGTTCAGCAATCACAACGGATCGTCCAGTATTGACCTGACCATAGCAACCCCTGTATTGGCATCTGAGATTAGGGCATGGTCTGTTGACTTCAATTCGGGCAGTGTCCACGCAACTATCAGCTTTGAGATAGTCAAGACGGAAACCACAGATGGTTCGGCTGGCAGTCGTTTCAGGACCAGAGATGCCCGCTGGACGGCCTTTCGGGCGGAACTGAGCCACTGGATGGTGGACTATGTGTTGGCTGATAGGGCACCCCATACAGTTGGTCAGCACCTCCAGAGCCTGAGAGAACCAATGATGCTTGCCGCTCACAACACGCTGCAGGTCTCTTCAGCCAGTTTCAGAGCTCAGGCATGGTGGACCCCTGAAATCCAAGAGCAAAGAAAAAAGATAGCTCAAGCTCGCCGCGGACGTCGTAGGACGACAGATCAGGAACAGCGCCAGAGGGCCACTGCTGCCCTCAAGCAACTCAAGAGGCAGTATAAACGGATGATCCGGATTAGCAAGAGAACCACGTGGAAGAGATTTGTAGCGGAGGGGGTGTCCAGCGATCCGTGGTCACTCCCTTATCGGGTGGTCTGCCAAAAGTTAGCCCCAGCACAAGCGCTGGTCGCTTACCGCACTGATGATGGATATGCTGAGACAATGGATGAGGCTGCCACACTGTTCCTCCGCACTGTCTTTCCTGCAGATGACCGCGGCCAGGATACGGGCCAAGCGGCAGCTTTGCGGGAGGAAGTCCGGATCCCGCCAAGCACACCTCTTTTCCCAGGGTGGACGCTACAGCAGCTGAAGGACGGCCTGAGGTCATTTGGCAGAAACAAGGCCCCTGGGGAGGACGCCATTGACTTCGCAATGCTAAAAGAAGCCCCTGGAATATACCTGGAGTGCCTGCTGGCCCTTTATAACCAAGCATTGAGGGATGGCGTATTCCCAGCTCAATGGAAAATAGCAAGAATTAGAGCAATCCTCAAGTCGCCAGATCGGGATCCGTCGCTCATCAGCAGCATGAGACCCATTAGCCTGCTGTCATGCCAGGGCAAGCTCTTGGAAAGGATGATACTGAACGTCATCGAGCCGCACCTCATCCTCGCTTCGCATCCTAACCAGTTCGGCTGCACTAGGGGAAGATCTACGGAGCACGCAATTGCATTCCTGCTTGATAGAGTTCGGGCGTCTCGACAGAAATGGGTTGTAACCATCTTTTATGACATAGCCGGCGCATTTAATGCATTATGGTGGCCAATGGTTCTTTCCAGATTGAAATCGCTTGCGATCCCAGCCAATATTTACTCCCTCCTTCGAAGCTACTTTTCTGAGCGTTTTGCTGAGCTTGCCACCAGGAATAAGACGCCCCGCATCGAGATAACCAGGGGATGCCCGCAGGGGTCCGTACTGGGTGCCGCCTTGTGGAACTTGGCTTTCTCTGGCCTGCTGGCAACACTGGACCAGGAGGAGTGCACAGCAGTGGCATATGTCGACGATTTAGCGGTGGTTGCTAGCGCAAATACCAGGGCTGAATTGGTGCAGAGAGCGGAGAGCGTTTCAGCAAGAATTGCAGAGTGGTGCCGGCTTGCGAGACTAGAGGTTTCTCCAGGGAAAACGCAGGCCATACTTTTTGGAGGGAAGCAGGATCGCCGACACCCTTTCAGGTTTAACGCAGTGAGTTGTCGAGTGGAAGCTGCGGACACTGTTAAGTATCTCGGCGTTCAGCTAAGCAGGACATACTCATGCACCCCCCAATTGGACAATCTGGCTTGCAAGACTGCGCGTATCGCTTCTGCATTGAGAGGATTTTCCGGAGCAGATTGGGGTATTTCATACGCCTGCTACCTAAGGTACTATAAAACTGTATTCCTCCCTGCGATAATGTATGCAGCAACCACATGGTGGAATTCCCCTACAAAGGACCAGAGAGAGAAGATCCTTCGGATACAGAGGGCTGCCCTCATCTCGATGACCAGGGCCTATCGGACTTGCTCGACGGATGCCCTGCAGGTTCTGGCCGGAGCCATTCCCCTTGATTTGGTGTTGGATGCAAGAGTCGCATATGTAGCAGTGAAGCACCCGGCCAGGCTGTGTGTCGATGTTTGCCCACAGCTCGAAGCCCTAATAGGGGCCCAGGCATCCCTGCAAGGCAAGTTGGATCAGATAAGGTGTTGGGCGCTAGACAAATGGCAGGAACGGTGGACTGGGTCTTTGAAAGGTCGAGTGACGTACGAGTGGTTCCCAGATGTGCATGCACGGCTTGAGCAGAACTGGGTGGAGCCAGGCTACAGACTGTCCCAGCTTATGACGGGACATGGAAATTTTTCTGCAAAGCTGCATTTTTTCCGAAGAAGATCAAGCCCAAAGTGCCCATGTGGCGTTGAGCAGGAGACGGTCACACATGTCATTAAAGAGTGCCCAGTATATGCAGTGGAACGAGCAAAAATGACAGGCTCACCAATCTATACCGGTGACCTTCAGACCCTCGTGCAGAATAAGGAAGCCTTCCGAGCCCTCGTTCAATTTGGAGCAGAATGGCATCGTATCCGAGGGGAAGGACCAGATTTGAAACCTGCGTTGAATGAAGGAGAGGCAGAGCGATGACATGAACCGCGAAATTGGGGACATTATTGAGATTAGAGGGGGGATGCCTTGTAGTTAGAAGGAGCGATGATGGAAGATTTATTAGAAAGTACCTCATCCTCCCAGTATGTATGTGAAGCTATTTTTATCTTTTGTGAATGTATATATGTGTCGTTTGTGTGAATAGATTAAGATCACTGTGATATTAGTCGTGAAGGCAATCAACTGTGATATTAGGATTAGGTTATCAATAGTGATACTAGGATTAGGTTATTATATTAAGAATCAGTGTGCATGAGCGAGCGGATGTTGGGGACCCTACCGGCCCCTCGGGGGGGCAGCAAACCGGTAGGTTATTTTATAATTATATTATTTTATGATTTTGCTTTCTGTTTATTTGACTTTTGTTATTTTCAAGGGCTGTAGGCCTTCCTGGGCATAGCAACACCCAAGTAAAGCGGGACGCCCTAAGTGACGGGAACCAGGGAGGCCATCCATAGGACGGGTGGGCTCGAGTGGGCCGGTCAGTGTTTTCCCCAACACTGCTGGCTAGTATGGTGTGATCGTATGGAAGTATTTATTGAATGAATGGAGAGAGCATGAAGAACAGCTGTGATACCGTCTGTGATAGCTATGTGTTTAGAAATAGGTCCTGCGCTATAGGGAAGGGAAGGATATTTGTTCAGAACTCGCCCTGTCTCGACTGAACCTTAGCCTGCCAATGAGGGAAGAACCACAAGATACATGAAGAGGTGGGGAGTACCGAGGCTAGGCAAGGAGCAACTGTGCAATATAATGCAAACTTAATGCCCGCCTGAGATGGAAAAACCGCAAGATATAAGAAGAGGCGGGGAGTACGGAGGCTGTGCGGAATATCTACACCACCAGACAACGCCGAGAGCCCAATGACCCTGTCCCCAATGAAAGTCAGACACCATCCCGTAAAACCCAGCACCGCCGCGTGGTCCATCCTGGACATGATCACTAGATCATGACTAACGCTGGAGGGGGACGGGGGGCCTGCTGTGCATGAACTAAAGAGCTGTAAATAGAAGACGTGAACCATGCCGGAAGATTGGAATGGGCCTGAATGGCCTGAAATCAATCGATCAAACACAGCGCACAGCAGGTTAGGGATGGTTAGGGATGGTTAGGGATGGTTAGGGATGGTTAGGGATGGTTAGGGATGGTTAGGGATGGTTAGGGATGGTTAGGGATGGTTAGGGATGGTTAGGGATGGTTAGGGATGGTTAGGGATGGTTAGGGATGGTTAGGGATGGTTAGGGATGGTTAGGGATGGTTGGGATGGTAGGGATGTTAGGATGGTTAGGGATGGTTAGGGATGGTTAGGGTGGTTAGGGATGGTTAGGGATGGTTAGGGATGGTTAGGATGGTTAGGCTGGTTCGGGCTGGTTGGGCTGGTTGGGCTGGTTATGGCTGGTTTGGATTGTTCGGGCGTTCGTCTGGTTCGCTGGTTCTGGTGTTCGGGCTGGTTCGGGCTGGATGGTTCGGCTGGTTCGGTGTTTTTGGTTTCGGGCTGGTTAGGGATGGTTGGGATGGTTCGGGTGGTTACGGGATGGTTAGGGATGGTTAAGCTGATGACAATAGTCCAGAGGTATGCAGATACGAATATATTCATAGGAGGGGACGTAAACGCGCATAACCCAGCATGGGGTGACCGTAGGCTGGATCACCAAGGCCAGATGTGCTTGAATTTTTGACCTCAGCCAATTTGGTCCTTCTGAAACTCCGAAGATTTCTCCCCCAACCTTTGAGAATGCACAGGGTACATCAGCAAGTTGACATCGCAGGCCGTTTCACAAACAGTCATCTACAGAAAATGCCGTGAATTGGTCGGTAAACATAGATGCGACTCAGAGTGACCATGCAATGCTCTCTTTCGAACTTGGAGGATGCCCCAAGGCAAACCACAGGGGGAAGAAGCGCATACGCACTGACCGTATCCCGAAGCAAGAGATGTCATCATTTATAACTAGCGAGATGATTAGTGCTGCCCAACAGCTATTATGGCCTGCTGCAACATGCCAGGAGATTGACGAAAAAGTGGCAACCCTAACGCACATCTTGCATCATGAGGTAGGTAAGCTAGCTCCACAGACCCCTCGCTGGGAAGCCTGCCCCTGGTGGACTAACGAGCTAGAAACCCTCAAGAAGGACGCTAATGTAGCCCGACGTCGCCACCAAAATGGTAGGACCCTTGCTCAACGCGAAACTTTAAGACAGGCTTACAATTTCGCAAAACGGAAATTCCAGAGAGCTGTGAGACGGGCCAAAACATTAAGCTGGAGATCCTTTGTCGAGACTGAAGATGAAACAAACACTTGGGGTCTTCACTCAAAGATAGTCCGCGATAAAATCAGCGTGCAACCCGCAATAGCACCCTTCAGTGATGGCCAGGCCAATTTTGAGCAAATAGGAAATACGCTGTTACAAACTGCATTCCCTGAAGAAAGCCATGAAGGTGACAACCAAGCACACACCGACATGCGCCTTCAATCTGCACATCCATGCCCCGCAAGCAATGTTATTCCCTGGACATTGGAAGAGGTGAGGACGGCAGTTAAAGGATTGCGAGCAGGAGGCGCCCCTGGCCCGGACGGTGTCGAAGTCAGTACCCTCCAGCGATCCCTCGATGCTTGTGATGAGTACCTCCTGCAATTGATGACGGATTGCCTCAAGCTAGGATATTTCCCCCGAGCGTGGAAGAAGGCCGCAATTCTCCCTTTCCTTAAGCCTGGGAGACCCGCGGACAATCCCCAGTCCTACCGGCTCATATCACTCTTGTCCACATTAGGGAAGACCTTGGAAAAAATGACGCTACGCCGTATCCAGAGCGACCCCAATTACCATCCCCACCCTCGCCAGTATGGAGGCATAAAGCAGCGATCCACGACAGACGCAATCCAAGCAATGAAAAACTGCGTGAAGAACACAGACAAAAAGTACGCCTTCCTGCTGCTCTTTGACATATCCAAGGCCTTCGACCGAATGTGGTGGCCAGCAGTGAAATGTGCACTGCATAATGCCGACCTACCGCCTGGAATGGGAGCAGTCATGCGAAGCTTTTTGGAGGACCGCGAGGCCGCACTCCTTGACTACGGGATGAATTGCAGAAGAAGAGTAGAAATGGGCTGTCCCCAGGGATCCGTTTCTGGCCCATACTTGTGGACCCTGCTGTTGGACGACCTCCTACGGGACTTGACTGCCCAAGATGTTGAGACGTTTGCCTTTGTAGACGACCTTGGGGTCTTGCTGCTGGGCACGACCAAGGCCGAAATAGAGAGAGAAGGAGCTAGAGCCGTCAAAACCATTGAAGACTGGTGTAAAAACGTAAAATTGGAACTCTCTGCTGGTAAAACTGTAATGTGTCAATTAAAGGGAAACTTGAATACTCGCAGCCCCCCAGTCATCCGCTTAGAAAATGGAACTACCATCAGGTACAATCAACACCCCAAATACCTGGGCATAGCACTGTCCAAAGATTTCAATCCTACTGCACATACAAACGCGATTGTGGCAAAAGCAATATCGTCATTTGGTAGAACCAAGTCGTTAGCCAGGGTAACATGGGGCATTAGCTACTATAGCAAGAGAATCATGTACTCTGCCCTTTTCGAATCTGTGTTGCTATACGCTTGTCCAGTATGGTCATACGAAGCAAAAGGAAAACACTGGTCAGTGCTCCTTAGAGCCCAGAGAAGCGCTCTCTTAATGGTGACCAGTGCGTATCGCACCACATCAACAGAGGCGCTCCAAGTGTTGGCAGGACAGATCCCGATAGACCTGAGGATAAGGGCAGTTGCAGCAAACTGGCTGATTAATCACGACCAGGATGCCCAGTTGCAAGACTGCAGAACATCGGATGATGTGGAACGATGGTGCCTGGATGCCTGGCAGACGAGGTGGTCCATAAGCCTGAAAGGCCGGCACACATATAAGATATGGCCAGATGTCCGCGTTAGGCTATCCCAACGCCACGTCGAAATAAATCACTATGTATCCCAGTTCGCGACAGGCCACGGCGATTTCGCTGCCAAGCTGAACAGCTTCAACTTGAAAGCATCACCAGGATGCATATGTGGATCAAGTGAAACAGTCGACCACGTGTTCATGGACTGCACATTATATAGTCAGGCCCGCCGACGATGGAACGCCATCTTAACCACGCAGGAAACGGCAAGCACTAATAATGACGTATGGGAAGTGGCATTTGCATCAAGACGCAATGCAGAAGCCACACAGAAGTTCGTAAACTCTGTAATGGCGACAAAAAGATGGCCTATGCCATCAGCAGCACAGCCCGCTCCTGGTCCCAACCGCACCACCTCCACGTGGTCCATCCCGGACATGCTAACTAAGCAGAGTGACGAAGAGTGCGGCAGGAGGGAGAGTGGCAACAACGACAGCATAAAGTAAAACCCTGGTAAAGCCGAAAGGCGAAAGGAACAGGACAAAGAAATGAGCTGATCGGTTAGGGATGGTTAGGGATGGTTAGGGATGGTTAGGGATGGTTAGGGATGGTTAGGGATGGTTAGGGATGGTTAGGGATGGTTAGGGATGGTTAGGGATGGTTAGGGATGGTTAGGGATGGTTAGGGATGGTTAGGGATGGTTAGGGATGGTTAGGGATGGTTAGGGATGGTTAGGGATGGTTAGGGATGGTTAGGGATGGTTAGGGATGGTTAGGGATGGTTAGGGATGGTTAGGGATGGTTAGGGATGGTTAGGGAGGGGTAGGGATGGTTAGGGATGGTTAGGGATGGTTAGGGATGGTTAGGGATGGTTAGGGATGGTTAGGGATGGTTAGGGATGGTTAGGGATGGTTAGGGATGGTTAGGGATGGTTAGGGATGGTTAGGGATGGTTAGGGATGGTTAGGGATGGTTAGGGATGGTTAGGGATGGTTAGGGATGGTTAGGGATGGTTAGGGATGGTGGAGGGATGGTTAGGGATGGTTAGGGATGGTTAGGGATGGTTAGGGATGGTTAGGGATGGTTAGGGATGGTTAGGGATGGTTAGGGATGGTTAGGGATGGTTAGGGATGGTTAGGGATGGTTAGGGATGGTTAGGGATGGTAGGGATGGTTAGGGATGGTTAGGGATGGTTAGGGATGGGTTAGGGATGGTTAGGGATGGTTAGGGATGGTTAGGGATGGTTAGGGATGGTTAGGGATGGTTAGGGATGGTTAGGGATGGTTAGGGATGGTTAGGGATGGTTAGGGATGGTTAGGGATGGTTAGGGATGGTTAGGGATGGTTAGGGATGGTTAGGGATGGTTAGGATGGTTAGGGATGGTTAGGGATGGTTAGGGATGGTTAGGGATGGTTAGGGATGGTTAGGGATGGTTAGGGATGGTTAGGGATGGTTAGGGATGGTTAGGGATGGTTAGGGATGGTTAGGGATGGTTAGGGATGGTTAGGGATGGTTAGGGATGGTTAGGGATGGTTAGGGATGGTTAGGGATGGTTAGGGATGGTTAGGGATGGTTAGGGATGGTTAGGGATGGTTAGGGATGGTTAGGGATGGTTAGGGATGGTTAGGGATGGTTAGGGATGGTTAGGGATGGTTAGGGATGGTTAGGGATGGTTAGGGATGGTTAGGGATGGTTAGGGATGGTTAGGGATGGTTAGGGATGGTTAGGGATGGTTAGGGATGGTTAGGGATGGTTAGGGATGGTTAGGGATGGTTAGGGATGGTTAGGGATGGTTAGGGATGGTTAGGGATGGTTAGGGATGGTTAGGGATGGTTAGGGATGGTTAGGGATGGTTAGGGATGATGGTTAGGGATGGTTAGGGATGGTTAGGGATGGTTAGGGATGGTTAGGGATGGTTAGGGATGGTTAGGGATGGTTAGGGATGGTTAGGGATGGTTAGGGATGGTTAGGGATGGTTAGGGATGGTTAGGGATGGTTAGGGATGGTTAGGGATGGTTAGGGATGGTTAGGGATGGTTAGGATGGTTAGGGATGGTTAGGGATGGTTAGGGATGGTTAGGGATGGTTAGGGATGGTTAGGGATGGTTAGGGATGGTTAGGGATGGTTAGGGATGGTTAGGGATGGTTAGGGATGGTTAGGGATGGTTAGGGATGGTTAGGGATGGTTAGGGATGGTTAGGGATGGTTAGGGATGGTTAGGGATGGTTAGGGATGGTTAGGGATGGTTAGGGATGGTTAGGGATGGTTAGGGATGGTTAGGGATGGTTAGGGATGGTTAGGGATGGTTAGGGATGGTTAGGGATGGTTAGGGATGGTTAGGGATGGTTAGGGATGGTTAGGGATGGTTAGGGATGGTTAGGGATGGTTAGGGATGGTAGGGATGGTTAGGGATGGTTAGGGATGGTTAGGGATGGTTAGGGGATGGTTAGGGATGGTTAGGGATGGTTAGGGATGGTTAGGGATGGTTAGGGATGGTTAGGGATGGTTAGGGATGGTTAGGGATGGTTAGGGATGGTTAGGGATGGTTAGGGATGGTTAGGGATGGTTAGGGATGGTTAGGGATGGTTAGGGATGGTTAGGGATGGTTAGGGATGGTTAGGGATGGTTAGGGATGGTTAGGGATGGTTAGGGATGGTTAGGGATGGTTAGGGGATGGTTAGGGATGGTTAGGGATGGTTAGGGATGGTTAGGGATGGTTAGGGATGGTTAGGGATGGTTAGGGATGGTTAGGGATGGTTAGGGATGGTTAGGGATGGTTAGGGATGGTTAGGGATGGTTAGGGATGGTTAGGGATGGTTAGGGATGGTTAGGGATGGTTAGGGATGGTTGGGATGGTTAGGGATGGTTAGGGATGGTTAGGGATGGTTAGGGATGGTTAGGGATGGTTAGGGATGGTTAGGGATGGTTAGGGATGGTTAGGGATGGTTAGGGATGGTTAGGGATGGTTAGGGATGGTTAGGGATGGTTAGGGATGGTTAGGGATGGTTAGGGATGGTTAGGGATGGTTAGGGATGTTAGGGATGGTTAGGGATGGTTAGGGATGGTTAGGGATGGTTAGGGATGGTTAGGGATGGTTAGGGATGGTTAGGGATGGTTAGGGATGGTTAGGGATGGTTAGGGATGGTTAGGGATGGTTAGGGATGGTTAGGGATGGTTAGGGATGGTTAGGGATGGTTAGGGATGGTTAGGGATGGTTAGGGATGGTTAGGGATGGTTAGGGATGGTTAGGGATGGTTAGGGATGGTTAGGGATGGTTAGGGATGGTTAGGGATGGTTAGGGATGGTTAGGGATGGTTAGGGATGGTTAGGGATGGTTAGGGATGGTTAGGGAGGGATGGTTAGGGATGGTTAGGGATGGTAGGGATGGTTAGGGATGGTTAGGGTGGTTAGGGATGGTTAGGGATGGTTAGGGATGGTTAGGGATGGTTAGGGATGGTTAGGGATGGTTAGGGATGGTTAGGGATGGTTAGGGATGGTTAGGGATGGTTAGGGATGGGGTTAGGGATGGTTAGGGATGGTTAGGGATGGTTAGGGATGGTTAGGGATGGTTAGGGATGGTTAGGGATGGTTAGGGATGGTTAGGGATGGTTAGGGATGGTTAGGGATGGTTAGGGATGGTTAGGGATGGTTAGGGATGGTTAGGGATGGTTAGGGATGGTTAGGGATGGTTAGGGATGGTTAGGGATGGTTAGGGATGGTTAGGGATGGTTAGGGATGGTTAGGGGGGGATGGTAGGGATGGTTAGGGATGGTTAGGGATGGTTAGGGATGGTTAGGGATGGTTAGGGATGGTTAGGGATGGTTAGGGGATGGTTAGGGATGGTTAGGGATGGTTAGGGATGGTTAGGGATGGTTAGGGATGGTTAGGGATGGTTAGGGATGGTTAGGGATGGTTAGGGATGGTTAGGGATGGTTAGGGATGGTTAGGGATGGTTAGGGATGGTTAGGGATGGTTAGGGATGGTTAGGGATGGTTAGGGATGGTTAGGGATGGTTAGGGATGGTTAGGGATGGTTAGGGATGGTTAGGGATGGTTAGGGATGGTTAGGGATGGTTAGGGATGGTTAGGGATGGTTAGGGATGGTTAGGGATGGTTAGGGATGGTTAGGGATGGTTAGGGATGGTTAGGGATGGTTAGGGATGGTTAGGGATGGTTAGGGATGGTTAGGGATGGTTAGGGATGGTTAGGGATGGTTAGGGATGGTTAGGGATGGTTAGGGATGGTTAGGGATGGTTAGGGATGGTTAGGGATGGTTAGGGATGGTTAGGGATGGTTAGGGATGGTTAGGGATGGTTAGGGATGGTTAGGGATGGTTAGGGATGGTTAGGGATGGTTAGGGATGGTTAGGGAGGATGGTTAGGGATGGTTAGGGATGGTTAGGGATGGTTAGGGATGGTTAGGGATGGTTAGGGATGGTTAGGGATGGTTAGGGATGGTTAGGGATGGTTAGGGATGGTTAGGGATGGTTAGGGATGGTTAGGGATGGTTAGGGATGGTTAGGGATGGTTAGGGATGGTTAGGGATGGTTAGGGATGGTTAGGGATGGTTAGGGATGGTTAGGGATGGTTAGGGATGGTTAGGGATGGTTAGGGATGGTTAGGGATGGTTAGGGATGGTTAGGGATGGTTAGGGATGGTTAGGGATGGTTAGGGATGGTAGGGATGGTTAGGGATGGTTAGGGATGGTTAGGGATGGTTAGGGATGGTTAGGGATGGTTAGGGATGGTTAGGGATGGTTAGGGATGGTTAGGGATGGTTAGGGATGGTTAGGGATGGTTAGGGATGGTTAGGGATGGTTAGGGATGGTTAGGGATGGTTAGGGATGGTTAGGGATGGTTAGGGATGGTTAGGGATGGTTAGGGATGGTTAGGGATGGTTAGGGATGGTTAGGGATGGTTAGGGATGGTTAGGGATGGTTAGGGATGGTTAGGGATGGTTAGGGATGGTTAGGGATGGTTAGGGATGGTTAGGGATGGTTAGGGATGGTTAGGGATGGTTAGGGATGGTTAGGGATGGTTAGGGATGGTTAGGGATGGTTAGGGATGGTTAGGGATGGTTAGGGATGGTTAGGGATGGTTAGGGATGGTTAGGGATGGTTAGGGATGGTTAGGATGGTTAGGGATGGTTAGGGATGGTTAGGGATGGTTAGGGATGGTTAGGGATGGTTAGGGATGGTTAGGGATGGTTAGGGATGGTTAGGGATGGTTAGGGATGGTTAGGGATGGTTAGGGATGGTTAGGGATGGTTAGGGATGGTTAGGGATGGTTAGGGATGGTTAGGGATGGTTAGGGATGGTTAGGGATGGTTAGGGATGGTTAGGGATGGTTAGGGATGGTTAGGGATGGTTAGGGATGGTTAGGGATGGTTAGGGATGGTTAGGGATGGTTAGGGATGGTTAGGGATGGTTAGGGATGGTTAGGGATGGTTAGGGATGGTTAGGGATGGTTAGGGATGGTTAGGGATGGTTAGGGATGGTTAGGGATGGTTAGGGATGGTTAGGGATGGTTAGGGATGGTTAGGGATGGTTAGGGATGGTTAGGGATGGTTAGGGATGGTTAGGGATGGTTAGGGATGGTTAGGGATGGTTAGGGATGGTTAGGGATGGTTAGGGATGGTAGGGATGGTTAGGGATGGTTAGGGATGGTTAGGGATGGTTAGGGATGGTTAGGGATGGTTAGGGATGGTTAGGGATGGTTAGGGATGGTTAGGGATGGTTAGGGATGGTTAGGGATGGTTAGGGATGGTTAGGGATGGTTAGGGATGGTTAGGGATGGTTAGGGATGGTTAGGGATGGTTAGGGATGGTTAGGGATGGTTAGGGATGGTTAGGGATGGTTAGGGATGGTTAGGGATGGTTAGGGATGGTTAGGGATGGTTAGGGATGGTTAGGGATGGTTAGGGATGGTTAGGGATGGTTAGGGATGGTTAGGGATGGTTAGGGATGGTTAGGGATGGTTAGGGATGGTTAGGGATGGTTAGGGATGGTTAGGGATGGTTAGGGATGGTTAGGGATGGTTAGGGATGGTTAGGGATGGTTAGGGATGGTTAGGGATGGTTAGGGATGGTTAGGGATGGTTAGGGATGGTTAGGGATGGTTAGGGATGGTTAGGGATGGTTAGGGATGGTTAGGGATGGTTAGGGATGGTTAGGGATGGATGGTTAGGGAATGGTTAGGGATGGTTAGGGATGGTTAGGGATGGTTAGGGATGGTTAGGGATGGTTAGGGATGGTTAGGATGGTTAGGGATGGTTAGGGATGGTTAGGGATGGTTAGGGATGGTTAGGGATGGTTAGGGATGGTTAGGGATGGTTAGGGATGGTTAGGATGGTTAGGGATGGTTAGGGATTGTAGGGAGGTTAGGGATGGTTAGGGATGGTTAGGGATGGTTAGGGAGGTTAGGGATGTTTAGGGATGGTTAGGGATGGTTTAGGATGGTTAGTTAGGATGGTTAGGGATGGTTAGGGATGGTTAGGGATGGTTAGGAGTGGTTAGGGATGGTTAGGGATGGTTAGGGATGGTTAGGGATGGTTAGGGATGGTTAGGGATGGTTAGGGATGGTTCGGGATGGTTAGGGATGGTTAGGGATGGTTAGGGATGGTTAGGGATGGTTAGGGATGGTTAGGGATGGTTAGGGATGGTTGGGATGGTTAGGGTGGTTAGGGATGGTTAGGGATGGTTAGGGATGGTTAGGGATGGTTAGGGATGGTTAGGGATGGTTAGGGATGGTTAGGGATGGTTAGGGATGGTTAGGGAGGTTAGGGATGGTTAGGGATGGTTAGGGATGGTTAGGGATGGTTAGGATGGTTAGGGATGGTTAGGGATGGTTAGGGATGGTTAGGGATGGTTAGGGATGGTTAGGGATGGTTAGGGATGGTTAGGGATGGTTAGGGATGGTTAGGGATGGTTAGGGATGGTTAGGGATGGTAGGGATGGTTTAGGGATGGTTAGGGATGTTAGGGATGGTTAGGGATGGTTAGGGATGGTTAGGGATGGTTAGGGATGGTTAGGGATGGTTAGGGATGGTTAGGGATGGTTAGGGATGGTTAGGGATGGTTAGGATGAGTTAAGGATGGTTAGGGATGGTTCGGGTATGGTTAGGGATGGTTAGGGATGGTTAGGAAATGGTTAGGGATGGTTATGGATGGTTAGGGATGGTTTAGGGATGGTTAGGGATTGGTTAGGGAGGTTAGGGATGGTTAGGGATTGGTTAGGGATGGTTAGGGATGGTTTTAGGGATGGTTAGGGATGGTTAGGGATTGGTTAGGGAATGGTTAGGGATGGTTAGGGATGGTTCAGGGATGGTTAGGATGGTTAGTGATGGTTAGGGATGGTTAGGATGGTTAGGGATGGTTAGGGCTGGGTTTAGGGATGGTTAGGGATGGTTAGGGATGGTTTTAGGGAATGGTTAGGGATGGTTAGGGATGGTTAGGGATGGTTAGGGATGGTTAGGGATGGTTAGGGATGGTTAGGGCATGGTTTGGATGGTTAGGGATGGTAGGGATGGTTAGGGATGGTTAGGGATGGTTAGGGATTGGTTAGGGATGGTTAGGGATGGTTAGGATGGTTAGGGATGGTCTAGGGATGGTTAGGGATGGTTTAGGGATGGTTAGGGATGGTTAGGGATGGTTAGGGATGGTTAGGGATGGTTAGGGATGGTTAGGGATGGTTAGGGATGGTTAGGGATGGTTAGGGATGGTTAGGGATGGTTAGGGATGGTTAGGGATGGTTAGGGATGGTTAGGGATGGTTAGGGATGGTTAGGGATGGTTAGGGATGGTTAGGGATGGTTAGGGATGGTTAGGGATGGTTAGGGATGGTTAGGGATGGTTAGGGATGGTTAGGGATGGTTAGGGATGGTTAGGGATGGTTAGGGATGGTTAGGGATGGTTAGGGATGGTAGGGATGGTTAGGGATGGTTAGGGATGGTTAGGGATGGTTAGGGATGGTTAGGGATGGTTAGGGATGGTTAGGGATGGTTAGGGATGGTTAGGGATGGTTAGGGATGGTTAGGGATGGTTAGGGATGGTTAGGGATGGTTAGGGATGGTTAGGGATGGTTAGGGATGGTTAGGGATGGTTAGGGATGGTAGGGATGGTTAGGGATGGTAGGGATGGTTAGGGATGGTTAGGATGGTTAGGGATGGTTAGGGATGGTTAGGGATGGTTAGGGATGGTTAGGGATGGTTAGGGATGGTTAGGTGGTAGGGGTAGGATGGTTAGGGATGGTTAGGGATGGTTTAGGGATGGTTAGGGATGGTTAGGGATGGTTAGGGATGGTTAGGGATGGTTAGGGATGGTTAGGGATGGTTAGGGATGGTTAGGGATGGTTAGGGATGGTTAGGGATGGTTAGGGATGGTTAGGGATGGTTAGGGATGGTTAGGGATGGTTAGGGATGGTTTAGGGATGGTTAGGGATGGTTAGGGATGGTTAGGGATGGTTAGGATGGTTAGGGATGGTTAGGGATGGTTAGGGATGGTTAGGGATGGTTAGGGATGGTTAGGGATGGTTAGGGATGGTTAGGGATGGTTAGGGATGGTTAGGGATGGTTAGGGATGGTTAGGGATGGTTAGGGATGGTTAGGGATGGTTAGGGATGGTTAGGGATGGTTAGGGATGGTTAGGGATGGTTAGGGATGGTTAGGGATGGTTAGGGATGGTTAGGGATGGTTAGGGATGGTTAGGGATGGTTAGGGATGGTTAGGATGGTTAGGGATGGTTAGGATGGTTAGGATGGTTAGGGATGGTTAGGGATGGTTAGGGATGGTTAGGGATGGGTTAGGGATGGTTAGGGATGGTTAGGGATGGTTGGGATGGTTAGGGATGGTTAGGGATGGTTAGGCATGGTAGGGGATGGGTTAGGGATGGTTAGGGATTGTTAGGGATGGTTAGGGCTTTGGTTAGGGATTGTTAGGGGGGAATGGTAGGGATTGGTTAGGATGGTTAGGGATTGGGTAGGGCATGGTTAGGGATGGTAGGGATGGGTTTAGGGATGGTTAGGGAGGTTAGGGATGGTTAGGGAGGGTTAGGGATGGTAGGGATGGTTTCGGGTATGGTAGGGAATATGGTTAGGGTGGTAGGGATGGTTAGGGATGATGGTAGAGGATGGGTTAGGGAGGTAGGGATGGTTAGGGATGGTTAGGGATGGGTAGGGATGGTTAGGGATGGTTAGGGATGGTTAGGGATGGTAGGATGGTTTAGGGATGGTAGGATGGTTAGGTATGCGTAGGGTGGTTAGGGATTGTTATGGATGGTTAGGGATGGTAGGGATGGTTAAGGGAGGTTTAGGGATGGTTAGGGATTTGGTTATTTAGGGATGGTTAGCATGGTTAGGTGATGGTTGGGATGGTTAGGGAGGTTCGGGATGTTAGGGATGGTTAGGGGGATGGTAGGGATTGGTTAGGGATGGTTAGGGATGGTTAGGGATGTTTAGATGGTTATGGATGTTTTAGGGATGGGTAGGATGGTTAGGGATGTTAGGGATGGTTTCAGCGGATTGGTTAGGGACTGGTTCGGGATGGTTAGGATGGTTCGGGATGGTTAGGGATTGGTTAGGGATGGTTAGGATGGTTAGGGCATGGCTTAGGCGATGGTTAGGGATCGGGTTAAGGATGGTTAGGGATGGTTAGGGATGGTTAGGATGGCTTAGGATGGTTTATGGATGTTAGGATGGTTAGGGATGTTAGGGGCTGGTTATAGGGATGAGTTAGGGATGGTTAGGGATGGTTAGGGATGGTTTAGGGATGGTTTATGGGATGGTTGGATGGTTAGGGATGGTTAGGGATGGGTTAGTGGCATGGCGTAAGGGATGGTTAGGAGTGGTTAGGGATGGGTTAGGGATTGGTTTAGGATATGGTTAGGCTGTAGCGGATGGTTAGGGATGGTTAGGGAGGTTAGGATGGTTCGGGATGGTTCGGGATGGTTAGGGATGGTTAG